>OY757926.1:2731449-2970119 GCA_963585895.1 Sepioteuthis lessoniana | reverse complement strand
TTGACCTTTGTTTTGAATATTTAAGCAGTCAGTGGCAAGCGTGAACTGCATAATATTTTGGTTAAAAATGCCTATGATTTTAAACAAACACCTCATATACTTTAACTCAGCTTTTGTTTATTCAAATGTTTCAATTTTGGACAAATAACATTTCCTTAATACTTTTGTAATATGAAATATATTATGTCGCATAGATTCAAAGTGTTAAGATTATAAAAATTAACCAACAATTTATCAATTTGTATAAATTAGATGTGGATAGTTCAACTTTATTTGATAATAAGGAAATTTATTTCAAAATTCAATATTTAGTTTATCAGTAAGAATATTTAATATTGGTATGAATTATATATAGTTCAGAAAATCAATGAAATATTTGATCTTGATTTGTGATGTGACTTTTAATGTTAGAATAATATTATCTTAGATTCAATCAATTAAATAGATGGCATAAGCCGATTCTACCCCTTGGTAGTGACATGGAGAAGATTGGTTTTTGCCAGGTCATTCCTACCCAAGATATGGGAAATAAGAAGCACCTCCATGTCCAAACTAAGCTTCCGGACCAGATTGGTAGATTTGATTTATTCACTCACTGGTCCTGTATCTTAGTTTGAACATGGGGTGCTTCTCATTTTCCATGTCTTGGGTAGGAATAACCTAGCAAAAACCATTCTTCTCCAGGTCTACAACCAGTTTTAAATTCAGAGGTTTCCTTCTCCTAGATTGGTTGTCATACCAAGGTTAAACAACCTACCCAAGGGTATTAGTGCTATGTGAATGCAAACCGCCTGATTCAGGATTTTAACTCTTGTCACTGAATAAAATTCCTATGATGTGTCTACAGCATGGATTCCCTTTTTGACTCTTTTACCATCTGTCCTTATCAGGCATTGCTCTTGTTAAGTCCTCTAGATGGCATCCAGTGTCTATATTGTAAGTTTTTACTGGTCATCCCACACTGGTGTGTCTATGTGTAGGAGTCCATAGGAAAATGTCATTTATATGGTCATTTTTCTGCTCTAAGAAGAAAAATTTAGCAGATAGTGTTGTTTAGTTCACAGAAAATATGTGAGCCTTCAGAACAAACCTAAATATGAGCAAAGATTGTTTTGTTTAGAAGGATCTAAATTTACAGGGTTTTTCAAATTTTAGATCACAGAAATGCTAGAGTTTTTTTTTTGAGTGGTAAAAACAGAACTTTTCTGCATAATCAAAAATTTTTTTTTTCCCCCCTCCAGACCAAGTTTTATAATGAATGTTTGTCATTGCTAAATAATAATTTTGTACCATTTTAATGGATTGTATTCCTTTTCCCCCAAATCAAACATTATTTCCAAACAGCCTGATACATTACTAACTATAGTATTTGTATAACTTGATACAATTTGTTGGTGAAGAACATTACTGTTCGGACAACTAACAGGTAATCTATGGTATCAATTATTTGATTTCCTCTCTATCTTTGTGGGCTTTCCATATTTGTTATTTGTTCATCACAAGGCTGAGCTTTATTATCCATATTGTTATTGTTTTCATGATTCAATTTTTTTTGTTATACTAAAACAGGAACTGAAGAATTAATATTAATTGGTGCTGGGGGATATTTTTATTGTTTGGTCTTCATAGACTTCTTTTTCTATCTGGGTTTTCTCCTTTTTTTCTTTTTATATTGAATGTTTAATATTCAATATTAATAAAATATTCAGACAAAAAATATTTTTAATCCCAGCATAATTTATGTTAATCCTCAATACTTTACTTGCCCAATTGGCTGGGGCTATAGAATACATCAACTACTTCTCTGCAGAGGGGGTAAGACGACCCCCCCGCCACCTCAACGGGTGTCCTGGATATGATATTTAATTATTTGATGGTGAGGTTCCAGTAATGCTGGAGCTTTGGGGAATGCAGAGTTGTGCTTCATTGCCACTCTGGCCCAGAGTGGTAGCATTTGGGAGGGTCCTATCTATGGATTAAATAGAACTAAACTGCATACTTATACTAAACTGAATTGGTTGAATTAGAACTGTTTGACTAAACTAAATAACCTGAAATAGAAATGTTTTAAACTGTGTACTTGCATTTAAACAGCATACTTATGCTAAACTGAATTATTTGAAATGAAACTGTATGCTAAACTGAATTGTTTGAAATAGAACTGTTTATTTGTATAAAAATGGATTGGGCATTAAATAACCGACAAAGGTTGATATGCCATAAAACGTAAACAACAACGAACCCCAACCATCAATACTTTATTAAAACCAACTGAATGCACGGAAATTCCACATAACACTCTTATAATGTTTAAAAAAAAAAAAAAGCAAATGAAAAAGTCAGATACAGAATGTTTGAAAATAGGACATCAGTTATTATGTTAGTAATCCAAACAAATTAGTTTTAATACTTTATGATTGGAAACAGATTAAAGTGCAATAATCTGATCTGTATTAATTGGTATTAACATTACCACATTTTCATCTCATGAGAAACATTTTTTTTATAAACCAAGACTCGAAATAGATTATTACAGGTGAAAAAGATGTATAGATACATAAAGTTCCTTGCAATTATTTTAAAAGTGACTCAAGTTAATGAAAAGAAACAATAACTATATGTAACATTTAGTTATAAATGCTTTCAACGTTTTATTGTCAATTTGATTATAATTAATTTTTTGCTCACTTAGTCAATCATATGAAAATTTATCTAAAATAGTTCCCCCTTGCTTGTTTGTTCATATATATATATATATAATATAGGAATGAACAATTTTTTTTTTATTTTGTTGTTGTTAAAAGAAAGTGCCTAATACTAGCCAGTAGAGCAAAATAAAATATAAAATCACTGTTCACTCACTCCTCTTTGGCTTCTACGTTACTGCCAGTTTCAAATGATCTTTTTGAGGGAGTAAGAAAAAAACTGGAATCGGATCAAAAAAAGATTACATGAAACTGGCTGAAATGGGGCAGCCAAAGAAGCGTCAGTGAACTGATTTAGTCAAAGTTTTATATATATATATATATATATATATGATAAAATTTATTCCCATATTTTCCTTAGTAAATTAATAAATAAATATTTATTTCTTAAAATAGAATAGGTTAACTTATTAACAAGATTTCAATCGCTGAAGGTTAAATTCTTGTTAAAAAAATCTTCTTTTGACATTATATCCAGTTTTGACACCATATCTTTTTGTCCCTACCTTATTTCTTTATTGATTCTTGTTTTTTGTTTTTTTTAATCATTAAGAATCCATTTTCTCTCTGTTAAATGATAGCTATCTGAAGAGATTGTTTTCTCATATGGATTGATCAAGTGAAATAAATTTATAATAGCCAAATGATCTGTTGAGTTTTCCTTCCAATTATATATATATATATATAGGAAGACTTTTTTTTATCTGTTCTTTATAGACAGCCAAAGAGTTTGATGTAGAATTACCAAATTTTGTATGCATACTTATTGGATCTCAGAGGAAGCTCTAACATTGTCCCTCGCATGGAAAGATGATTCTTATTTAAGAAGAGGACTTTTCTGAAAAACAGTAGGAAACAATGCAATTCATTTAAATTTCCAAACTTCAAAAGAAAAATTAACAATGATATGATTATTCACATCCTAGTAAAGTTGGCGACCGTAGTCGAGGGTGACCTGAAGGCTCCCTTTTCAAAAGCTACTACACTGAGGTATAGGGGAGGGTGCTACTCCTTTCTCTAGCTTGCTCCACTTTACCCTTGATCCATACCTCATAATGCTGAGTGTTAAGCAAGGAGGCATCAAGTACCATTTTTTTTTTTGAGTCTTTGATAACTCGACCTGGGATTGAACCCTGGTCTCCTGAGAAATTGGCAAACACTCTAACCACTTGGCCAATGGACCGGTTATTTAATTAAACATTACTAATTAGTTTTATAGATAGTTCTTCAAATTGGAAATATAAAATGATAACATAGCATTATTGCTTAGTTAAGACTAACAATCAGGTGATATAAAATGATAACATAGTGTTATTGCTTTGTTAGGGCTAATAATTTGAGCAAAAAAGAAATTAAATCAAAGATTAGACTTTATTGAATTGTAACTTAAATGTTGGGGGGGGTGTTTGTTTTTTTTTTTGGTGTGAGGGAAGCTTTTTGGAGGAGGGTGATGTAAATTTTCCTTTCCTGCTAATCAGATGGCGAATATGATACTGGGTAATTTTGACATGTGAAATACATTTTATCAGTCACTTGGTCTGATAAAGCCCATAACTCCTAAACTGTGAAGCCCTTCTGCCAATCTTCTAATGGAGTGATCATGTGAGTTGCTAGCTGCAAAAGTTTCAATGGCAAATTGGTGCTTTGATGAACATGTCTGATAGAAAAGTATATTTAACCAGTTTGTGATCCTTGGCATCTTGGGCAGCCAATCTTGGATCCATACCTGATTTGATTAGATAACCACAAGAGAACATATTACTGCAGACTTGCCACTCTTGGATGGGAAAAGTGTAATCTTGTCAGGTCACTTGTCATCCTTTTGATTGAGCTCCACAGATTCAGTTAGGGATGGAAATACTCCAGAATCAAGGTCTCTTCTCAGATTATTTTTTAGTGTGGTGTGTCAACCAGCGCTATGGTAGCTGGTAAACAGATTCAGTCTGAATTTATCTATCATGGCCCCACATCTAGATTTGGGATTTTCATCTGAGTGATTGTCCAGATGAATTATGGCTTCAGTTTGTATGCACATGATTGTCTTAAACTTAGGTTAATTTGATGTGACTGTGTGGACTTCAGATGCAGATTGTAAAATTGTGTTGAATGAAGCCAGAACTAAAACTGCAGCTGTGACACTTCCTTCAATTAACTTGATGTTGGTATGTTGTTTCATCAAGGCTGGCTGATAATTGTCATTGGTGAAGAGTAGTATGATATGTTGTTTGTCATGATCAACAAGACATGTTTTAGTTTTTCCATTCGTAGGGATGCTGAGAGCAAATGTTGTGGAAGAAGAGATCCCAGCTATATGCACTGTTTGTGTTGATTGCTTGGTTTATGAAAGCATAAGTGGCAAGGAATTGGGTAGCTTTAGGAATTTTTATAGACACTTTGCCAAATTTTCACAGGTAAGAAGTTGTGGTTAGGAGTTTGTTGACATCTGTTTGAGTCAGTTTGCTAAGATGTTTTTGGTTGTCTTCATCTACGGCTGGCATAAGAAGTAAGCAGTGTTGACCAAGTCATATACTTAACGATATATTGGTGTTCATTTTATCAGCTTTATGTATCATTGGTGAAAAAACTATTTTCAAATCTAGCATTTTCTTCCTTTGTTCATCAGTATCAGTATTCCACTTTCTTGCTGTGTGAAAGGTGAAGAGATGGTCAAAAAGGGACTTATAAAAAGTTATGTCCAAAACTGGCCCATTGGTATAAGGGTTAGACTGTTTGTTAATGGCCTGGGAGACCAAGGTTCAATCCCAGGTCAAATCATGTCCGACTCAAAAAAATAAACTGCAACATTTTGGAGGCCTTATTCTCCTGTTAACTCAACTAAAAAGATGTGTTTTATGTGTCATTTTCTAGTTATGTATATATCAGCATGGGTTTTTCTGATGGTTTGGTTTCTTTGTTTAATGGCATATCAACCTTTGTAGGTTATTTAATGCCAAAGCCATTCTTCTCCTAGAAGAACAGTAGTAGTACTATTTAACCTATAGCTGGGAGGATAAAGGGGTTCATACCTTTCCCAAGAGTATTTGCCTGAATGTAATAGCGCAACTGGAGTACGAACTCGCTTACTACGATTTTGCAGTCCATTGCTATAACCATTACACCATGAGGATGCCCCCCGGGTTTTTCTGAGTCAGCGATAGTCTAATTAATTTAATAAAGTATACTTTGCATTTAGCATTGTTAATTATTAAGACTGGATAATTATGTTCTTGTACATCAATTATGAACCTTGAAGATCTCTTAATATTAACACAGATTTTTTGAAAAGCTGTATGATTTCTTTATCACTAGGATTTTAAATAGATTTGAAATATTTGCAATGAACATTTTTGAAGTTTGTTTACTTTTGTTTGATTTTATAAACAACAACTGAGCCTGAGACAGTTTCAGATTATATCATTTGTATATCTTTTTTATTAAATGTTTATTTATTTATTCATTGATTATGACCAAATTTTACTAATTTTAGATGAGCTTTTATTAATAATCAACTAAAATCTTTGGAAAGCTTTTAAATAATTTCTATCACTTAAGTATAAATAAAGTAAGTAAAGTTGTCGACTGTAGTCGAGGGTGACCTGAAGGCTCCCTTTTCAACAGCTACTACACTGATGTGTAGGGGAGGGAGCTACTCCTTTCCCTGGATTGCCCCACTTTACCCTTGATACATACTTTATATTGCTGAGTGTTAAGCAAGGAGGTATCAAGTACCATTTTTAAAGTCATTGGTATGACGTGAACTGGGATTGAACCCAGGTGGCCATAATTTTCAACAATTTCTGGGGTTAAATGCAACATATACTAATTTTCAGTATTTTTGGCATATAAGTTTGAAATAATTTCTATTACTTACTTTATTGTATCATTTATATGGCATGGTAATTTTTGGTTCGGTGGGAGGTAAGGTTCCTATCCAACCAAAAAAGAATGATTTTTTTTTTTTTTTTTTTTTTTTTCCCCCCCGACAAGGTGTGTCAACATTGTTGGCATCGATTGATTTTTCATTAATCAATCATCGTTCTTCAATTCTATTTTGATGTTAATCTCATATTAGTATAGTTTCATTCTGGCTTGATTTTTCCTACTGTTTACTATTACTAATTCCCAATGCCACTTCTTGTATGTGTGGTTAGAGCCTGAAGCAAGTTCAAAAAATGATGTCAGCCACATTAACAATTTCCTTTCAGAACACTTATTATTGCCCCCCCCCCAGCGCCTTAGGTCATTTTTTTTTTTTTTCTAATCCAAAAAGCTGTTTAGCTAAAACGTCTGCGGACACGTGAGGTCGATTTGCATGATTAACACTGACCTATTTTTGATAAAGTATTTCAAATAGAAATATAGATGATAGTATTTTAAGTTACTAGTATAACGAATATATTGACATTATTTGTAGGCATGTGACACCGAAATTATTGTATATTACATTTTTGTACTGTATTTTAGTTGTAAGTGCTGTTTCTGTTGCTTTTATTGTCACTGATTTAGTGAAAGTTGTGGGTATTTTAGCTACAATATTATGATGATTAGTATTTGTGCTACTGTAGCCATAAGTTTTTTGAGAATTAAATAAAAAATAAAGAGAAAAATCAAAGTCTTTTGTTCAGTTACTAATAATGTTGTAATTTGATATAAAAAGAGTGTTAGTATTCATAAAAACAAGAAATTAAATGAATCCACCAATTACACACACACACACACACACACACACAAACATGGACTTTATTCAGATATTGTTTGTTTTTTTTTTTTAAAGGGATACCAATACTTTTCAAATAAATAACCCAATATAACTACCCTAATAAATCTGATATAATCCAAATAAATGAACAAGCTAGATTTAAAAAAATCATACTCAAGCAAACACAAACTTAACACGTATATAGAATGATAATATTTCATTTAAAGGAAATGAGGATTTTAGCTATGATCATCCAAGAGTAACCTGTTGAGCAAAATGAAATGCCACATGAAACAGAAATTCATACAGAATAACAACTATACTATATATTTATGATAAAAATGGGATAAAAAACTAACATGTATAACAATCATTTTAATATCAAAATTTAATGTTTTTAAAATGAACCTAATTTTGGTCTATGCATTTACCCAACCTCTCCACCATGGGTTGGATGGGACACAAGGTCATTTTTTTTTTTTTTTTAAGTGAAGTACAGCTAATTTGAATTCAGTTTTCTTTCTCCTAGACTGGTTGCCTAACCAAAACTAAAGTTCTTGGAATACTCTATTATTTACCCATAGTTGGAGTAGAACAGATGGATTCATGCCTTTTTCAAGGGCATTAGCATGAAGGTGAAAAGCAAACAGCCTTGTTCAGGATTTGAATTTGGGTCACCAATTCCATTGTCTATGACAGTAACCGTTATGCTAAATGTATCTGACCATAATTTTGGTTCTTAAATGTTTTTAAAATTTTATTGTTTTCTTAATAAATTTCCGCTTAAACCATATATAGCGACATAAATACATTTATTCTGTACATATGATTTTTTTTTTTTAAATTATGATCAACCTAGTTGGCTGGGACTGTAGAATACACTGACTGCATCTCTCCAGAGGGCTACCACCCCCTCTCCAATGAGTGTCCTGGGTATGATGTTAAACCATCAGATGGCAAGGCTCGAGCCTTGGAGATTTGGGGAATGTGTGGTACCTCTTCATTACCATTGCTACCAGATCCACTCTGACCTGGATTGGTAGCACCTTATCGGATCCTATCTATGGGTCAAATAGAACATACTGTGCAAACTAAGTAAGTAAAGTTGGCAACCTTAGTTGAAGACGACCCAAAGGCTCCCTTTTCAATTGCTACTACACCGAGGTGTAGGGGAGGATTCCTCCACTTTACCCTTGATGCTTACCTTATAGTGCTGAGTGTCAAGCAAAGCAGCATCAAGTACCATTTTTTTGAGACTTTGGTATGACTTGACTTGAGATTGAACTCCAGTCTCCCAGACCATTGACAAACACTCAACTCATTAGCCCAAACAAATGACTGATATTAAATTGTGACTGTTATATAGCAAAACTTGAAACCATTTAACTGCGTGCAAAAGAGAGGTCAGGTTCGTTTTAGGATGTTATCTACAAAATAAGTTCACAAATCATATATACATTTAATATATATGTATAAAGAGGAATTGGTATTAAATAACCTACAATAGTTGATATGCCATAAAACCAAACCAAAATTATTATGTATAATTTTAACATTGCTCATTTAAGTCTCTACTAATACCATTCATTAATTTGAGAATTGTGATGTAGAAGTAACATTAGTACAAAAATGTCACTAAATATTCTATATAGTCTGGTGGAGCGTGGGGTGGGGTAAAACCAACCTTTAGTCAAATCAGTGCATAAACGTATATAGTAAATGGAGCATTTACAGACATAATATACTATTACTTATTGTATATATATATATATATATATATATATATATATATATATGTTTTTGTCAAATTTTCACAATGTTAAGACAAACTCATGTATTAATATCTAAAAAAAAATATTTACCAAATTTATTGGGGAAAAATGGAAATAGGAAGACTGTTCTATAGTTCTATAAATACTGAAAAATTCTGCATTTGAAATCTTTCCTTCTATCTAGCCTCTGAACTCTAATACCAATATGTGCATACACTTACACGCTACTTGTTTACTAGCGGAGATGCTTGTGGTATAATAGTTATCAGTGTAGGAAATGGGGATGCAGAGTTCAATTCCTGGACGAGACTGTTTGTATTTCATATAGTACTAATACTCTTGGAAAAGGTATAACTCCAACTATTCTCCTTCCAGCTGTGAATAAATAGTAGGGCAGACTGGGTTCTTTGACCTTTGTATTGCAACCAGTCTCGGACAAGGAAAACTCTGAATCCAAACCAGTTGTAATCATAGAAAGAGATGGGATCAGCCAGGCTATTCTTGCCCAAGGCACAACTCTTATGACCAAATCAAGTTACAATACCAGTGAAAGATGTCGTTTATATCTGTCAAGAGGTTTTCTGATAATAGTACAAGAAATATTTACCTTTTTTTTTCTCAAATATTGAATCTATACAAAATTTTTAACTTTGATTCATACTGAAAAGCTAATATGATTTGTAAATCTATATGTGTGTGTGTGTGTGTGTAGTATATATGTGTGTGTGTGTGTGTAAATATATATGTGTGCGTGTATATATATATATATATATATATATATATATATATATATATATATATATATATATATACACACACACACACACACACACACACATAGATTCCGATGACATAGCGTTACTGGCAAATACACCTAACCAAGCAGAAACACTACTGCATAGTTTGGGACGAGCCGCCGCAGGCATTAGCCTCCATGTCAATGCACACAAAACTGAATATATGTGTTACAATCAAACAAGCGACATTTCCACACTAGACGGAACCTCTCTGAAACTAGTAGACAAATTCACCTACCTAGGAAGCAGCGTCTCATCAACCAAAAAAGACATTGACACACAACTAACGAAAGCATGGACAGCTATCGATAGGCTCTCGATCATATGGAAATCAGACCTGACCGATAAAATGAAACACAGTTTCTTCCAGGCAGCGGTCGTATCGATACTGCTATATGGATGCACTACTTGGATGCTAGCTAAACGGCTGAAGAAGAGCTAGACGGCAATTACACAAGAATGTTGAGAACAATATTGAACAAGTCCTGGCGGCAACACCCCACAAGGCACCAACTATAAGGCCACTTGCCTCCCATCACGAAAACTATACGAGTTAGACGAACCAGACACGCAGGACACTGCTGGAGAAGCAAGGACGAACTCATCAGTGATGTACTCCTATGGACTCCCGCAAATGGCCAAGCAAAAGCAGGACGACCAGCTCAAACATACATACAGCAGCTATGTGAGGATATGGGATGTAGCCCTGAAGACCTGCCAGAAGCAATGAATGATAGGGAGAAGTGGCGAGAGAGGGTCAGGGATATCCATGCTAGCGGCACGACATGATGATGATGTATCTACAGTTGATTTTTTTTTTTTTTTTTTTTTTTCGACCTATTGGACACTGATAGCCACATTCCTCAAGAGTATCTTGGTCAGCCTATGAACTTTTCAGCCTATATATATATATATATAATAGTTTTTATATATATTTAATAACATAGAAGCTTGTCTGCAATCACAGGTTTCGTGCCATCTTATAAACGACAATCATCAGGCAGAGAAGGAAAGATATTAGAGAAATCGAAAAATACAGTCAAAAGAACGTTGGGATTGTGTACAACTCCTTATGTGTGTGTTTGTGTAGATTATATTTGCGTATTATTGTGTGTGGTCGTATAAGTATAAAAACCAACAACTCTGTCGAGCAGTACATGGGTGGAAAGAAGGGTACCATAAAAGAAAGAATATATAACCACAAACTTTTCTTCACCAACATAAATTACTCAACTAAAACTTCTTTATCCACACACATCTTGCACCTAAAATACATGAACTTTTCACCCACCATCACCTGGGAAATGCTAAAACTAGCACCCACCTACAGCAAGACATAAAAAAAATGCCTTCTTTGCCTCCACAAGAAACTAGCGATTATCACTCACCCATCACAAAACACCTTGCTAAACAAAAAATCAGAAATTCTATCCAAATGCAGACATGAGAACAGACATCTACTCTCACATTTAAACCCATACACATAACCCATCCACCTTACCTATATTACATCCCCCTACTAAAAATCCCCCCCCTCAAATAACCCAACAACACACCTGACATACTGTAAGTACCACTTTCCTCCATCAAACAATACACCCAAAGCACCATAAGTACTATCTTCCTCCATTAAATCTTTATATCCATCTCCATACACCCCCACAACCTGTTGACATTATGTTAGCTAGGTTTTCATGAGTCTTAGAAATACATCTCCACACAGTATATTTAACATCTCCCTTACACACACACCATCATATATTCCAGTAACGTATATATAATATAACATTAACACAACATAGACAGCTAATAAAAATTATTATTGTAATCCAACACCCACCCCCCATCTATTATCCTTACATCCCAGACCAATTATGTTTACCTGTCGAATCAAAAATTCATTTTCTTAATTATGCAATAATGATAATTGGCTCGTTAGTTAAAATCATCACCATACGCACTCACACACATAAAAAAAAAATGACATAGCTAATAAAAACAATTATTGCAACATCTTAACACAATATATTCACTATATTCCTTACGTACATACAATCATGGATTGCTATGATGTATACATAAAATATCATTAACACATCAAAACTAATAGGGTTGTCCTCGGTGGTGTAATGGTTAAAGCGATGGACTGTGGAATCGTAATACGCGAGTTCGTACTCCAGTCACGCTGTTACTATCACTTTCGGGCAAATACCCTTGGGAAAGGTATGAACCCCCTTATCCTCCCAGCTATGGGTTAAATAGTACCACTACTGTTCTTCTAGGAGAATGGCTTTGGCATTAAATAACCTACAAAGGTTGATATGCCATTAAACAAAGAAACCAAACCAAACCATCAAAACTAATACAAATTATTATTGCAATCTAACACAAAATATATTCCAGCATAAAATACTAATATTGCATAATACTCCATAGTATGTTACAATATTACATGTCTTATTATTATCAATATTTGTTGCATTATGATCCACTATACTCCTTCATCTTTTATGCTTACTAATCAAAACTTTATCTCCTTCATAATTCAATGATGATGATAATTCATTCCTGAGTTAAAATCACCACTACACGTACACACACTCACACATGAATATAAAAAATAAATAAACAAACAATAATACTCCATAGTATATTACAATATAACATGTCTCATCACCACAATATTTATTGTGTTCTGACCCATCATACTCCTTCGTCTATTATTGTTACAAATCAAAACATTATTTTCTTCATGATATTTTATTTATTAGTTAAAATCATCACCACACACACTCGAATGCAAAAAAAATTTTTTTACTAAGTCAAATTGTCGCGACTTTGATGACACATCGTGATTCATATATCCAGGAGACAACCTCAAATTTGCTGTATGGCACATCTATCTTCTTACACACACACATACTAAATATCACTTATATGATCACATGCAATGATATGCAAACATAATCTCCACACACACACACATAAAGATTTGTACACAATCCTAATGTTCTTTTGACTTTTTTTTTTTTTTTTAAATTTTTTTCCAATGTCTCCAATATCTTTCTTTCTCTACCTGGTGATTGTCATTTATAAGGCAGCATGAAACCTAAGGTCACAGACAAGCTCCCATGCTATTAAATATATATAAGAACTAATATATATTTACTTATTATTATCACAGATATTGAGCATTCTTCAAATTATACCGCATTTAGTTTTCCACAAACCCCTGAAGTGAGATAGTGGCAACCAACACTTTTATAGTGTATATATATATTATAAGAAACCATGCTTAATAAACTGACATTTAAGTTTAAAAGATTGAATTACATTTAAAAGTCTATTTGATTAATGAGAAGTGTTATTGATTTTCTGAATATTTCAGTATATGATTAATATTTGATTTACAAAAAGGAAACATTAATTTTGTTAAAACATCAAAATTGATTGTAATTAAGTATCAGAATATCAAATAAATGAACGTCACTACTTTTTTTGATTGTTGATTAAACATTTGATTATTTATGAAATCAATCACATTTGTTATTTGTTAATCAAATGTTATTTATAAATTATTTTTGTGTATTAATTATATGATTGATTCTTACAAATTCACCTATATCATCCTCATTAATTAGATATCTTTCATTATTATAATTTTTTTTTTTTTTTCAGTATGCCAAATATTTGTTTGAAAATGCTTCCTATTTTAAAGGAGTTGAAGAAACCATGAAGTCTTTTAATGAAGAAGTTGGAGAGAATTGTTTCACAACTTTGGTAAGTGAAAAGAATGACAAAATTTAATTGAAAGAAATCTGCATGCTTTAACTATTAAATAACCATTTGATTAATAGAAAAATGTGTTATTCATCTTATACACATTTCAGTTCAAATATGTATTTCATTATAAAAAATTCAGAGATTATATCTGTTTGGAAAATTTAAGGAAAATGTCAAATATAGTAAATTTAGAGATTTTAATGCTTATAAAAATGAAGATTTAAGCTGAATAAATTTGTTTTGTGTTTTATGACATATCAACCTTTGTAGATTATTTAATGCCAAATCCATTTTATACAAATAAACAGTTCTATTTCAAACAATTCAGTTTAGCATAAGTACACAGTTCAATTAATCAAAAATCTTTCTATTTCTAGTTATCAAGTTTAGTCAACCAGTTCTAATTGAAACAATTCCGTTTAGTACCTGTATAGTTTTTATTTACACATAGTTAAATGTCAAAACAGTTCCATTTCAAACAATTCAGTTTAACATGACTATGCAGTTTAAATGTCAAAACAATTCTACTCAAGCAATTCACTTTCGTTCAATTAGACCCATAGATAGGACCCTATCAGGTACTACCACTCTGGATCTGAGTGGACCTGGGAGTGATGGCAATGAAGGGGTACTCTGCATTGCTAGATCCCCACTATCAGATTGTTTAGTATCACATCCAGGACACTCGTTGGCAGAGGTGGGGTCTTACCCCTCTGCAGTGATGCAGTTGGTGTATTCCAGCCACCTGGGCAAGAGTAAATTTGATTTCTTGTATAGCAACCTAATGATTTTAACTTGGTCATTTAAAAATTCTAAATATACTCACTTAAAGATGACGATTAATGTCAAGCCAAGCCAAATTATTATTAGAAATTAATAATTGCAAGTAATTAAGGGAAAATGTTTTATTAGCATTTAGTAGTTATTTCTCTTGATCAATTTTGAAGTGGGCAAAAAGGAAAACTTTTCATTATTTAGTCAAAAATTATATTTGAAATTGTTATAAGTTAGAATATTCTATCATTGTTCTACTGACAAAAATCTTCCTATTTGTCATTTTTGCTATGTTATGGTAACTTCTATGATACAATAAAATTAGATACAATATGGATTATAGATTTTACCAATTGTAATTTCAAATATCAGAAAATAATTTTACTACTACTAACCTAATAAATTTTTTAATTGAAATAGATTTAATCGTCAATACATTAATGTTTTCAATAAGACTATAATTTAAGCATTGAGATAGGAATATAATGATATAAGTATTTTTCTTTGTTACTATGGACCATGATTACAGGAACCATGAATAGGGTAACATATACTTGAAAATATTACAGATGAAGGATGTTGCATTAGACAATTAGGCAATGATCCTAATAATAAAAGTAACTTGAGTGATTTATAAAAAACAATGTTGAGTTGAGCCAGAAATCCAGCCAATCCAATGATTTGAATTATATTGAAAATTTATGGTAAAGTTTGAAGAAGGATATTCATCAACAGAATTTTTAGAAATCTTGAAGAACAGGTGAAAGTCCTCAGGAAAATTGGAAAAGGTCAAATATTATGAAAAATGTATTCAAACATTGAAGGCAAACAAAAATTTTCTGTTCTTTCTATGTGTTTAATTGAATGTCTTAATACATTGGTATATTTAATGGATTGAATAATCAAATATTTCCCACTGGTCAATTTTTGAACCCAGGTAAAACCTTGAATTCCATTTGTTGATTCACTTGTTGGAAGATTAGCATAACACAATCTTTTTATACTTTATTTTGATTACTTTTAACCTTGTGCCATCCTAAGCTAAGCTTACTCCCAGCTTTACACTGATCTAGAGTGCTAATACCTGTTTGTCCTATCTATGGGTCAAGTAAATATTTTGAAAAATTATTTCTATTCAATAGGATTACGTGCAAAAAACACACTTTTAAGAAACAACTATACAAAGAATTGTAAATGTCCAACGAATGTGATTCCTCAACTTCCAAGTATAAAATAATCCTAGATGGGTTGATATGCCATTAAAATCAATCAGTAAGCTAAGTTTAGTTCAAACTGAATTTTTTGTAGACACAGTAATTTTAGTCAAATTATTGGCCATATACAATATTCATCAAAATTTTTTTAAATACATTAAAGTCAAATAAAATATGAACCTTAAGTAAATAAATTCATAAAACATGATCTTTCTTAATTTAGACTAAAAAACTTAAGGTATTGTTTTATATAGACATAATAAAATGGTGTCGTAGTTATCATCATTGCAAAAGTTAAAATAAAATGAAGTAGTTATTATCATATGAAATGGAATTAAAATCCTGGATGATGCTGTTTTCCTTTCACTTTGCACTAATACCCTTGGGAAAGGTATGAATCTATCTCTTCTTCCTCCAGTTATGGTTAAATAGTAGGGTAGACTGGACATTTTAGCTTTGGTATGGCAACAAGACTCGAAGAAAAACTCTGAATTCAAACCAGTTGTAGACTTGGAGATGTATGGGCTTCATCTGGCCATTCTTATCAAAGATATACTGCATAAGTAGCACCTCCTTGATCATGTCATGTTGTGGCATGATAATGAGCATTAATGTGTGTGTGTATATATATATATATATATATATATATATATATAGTGTGTGTGTGTGTGTGTGTGTGTGTGTGTGTGTGTGTGTGTGTGTATATTCATCAATGGGTAGCCAAAGAAGGGATCTTATCTTTGGCACGAAGACCAAACAAAGAGCTGTGCCCTCAAAAACCTGCAAGACTGAAAGAGAAGGATGAAGAGAGTCAATCAGTGAGTTAGGAGTGAGACCTTGAAGCAGTCAGTGTAAAGCAGAGGGTCAGTTAGTTAGGAGTGAGACTTCAAACCAAGGAGTTGGAAAGTTGGGACAATGACCAGATGAGTCTGCATTTTTGGTTGCTGTGTAGGATTTTTGCTGAGTTCTCGCAATAGCCATAAACATAAATACATACAGGAATGCTTAAGTGTGTCAACTTTACTTTCCTGCATTTTGCAGTTCTAAATCCATGTTTGTCTGTTTCTTCTTTCCACCTTCTGTTGTTTTGGGGTTTTTTGTACAACCTGTGAAATGCTTACACAGCCGGGTGTGTGAAGAAACAACGGGTTCCCCACCATGAATGACCGGGCCAACAAAACCCACCGTTAGTGGGTGGTTTAACCGGACATTGACCTAATGGTTAGAGTGTTCGCCAATGACCCTGGAGACCTGGGTTCAATCCCAGGTTGAGTCATACCAAAGACTCAAAAAATGGTACTTAATGCCTCCTTGCTTAACATTCAGCCTTATAAGGTATGGATCAAGGGTAAAGTAGAGCAATCCAGGAAAAGGAGTAGCACCCTCTCCTACACCTTGGTGTAGTAGCTATCGAAAAGGGAAACTTGGGGGTACCCTCAACTACGGTCACTAACTTTACTTTTTCATAAGGTTACGGGACCAGAAAAAATGAAGAAAAAAATTTAAATCATTTTATGACAATGAATCTTTTTCAATTATAATTGTTCAAAAGTAGAAGTTATATTGTATCATGGAATTTGAGAGACTCAAAATAGATATAAAAGGATTTATAAGAATTTATAAAAATTATGAATTTAGAATTAAATCCATTTCACTTTTAATACTTTCTGTTTAATGATTGTGTTCTTTATTTTACACTTAATTTTTCATGCAGCTTTTTTAGTTTCCTAATTTGGTCTGGTTTTGAAAAAGACATAAATTAAAATATATTAGTCACATAAAACTTTATTAAAAAATACATATTTCAGCTAAAATCAAATCTGATGAAATCCACCCTGATTTGTACATTTTGTCTCGATATTTTCAGGAGACTGCCACTGGCCTTCAGCCTTTTGCTGCTAAGTTCCGTCACCTTGTGACTTACCTGAATAAACTGCTTCCCTATCAACTTGAAAGGTAAATGTTACAGTGAATTCTTTTTTTTTTTTTTTTTTTTTTTCTTTTTTTAACATCATATATCTTTTATTCTAATGTGGTTATTTTCTGTATATTCAAATATCCAGATGAAGTACCAACTTTTCAATATTTTCAACTCGCTGATATTCCAAGATCTTGTAGTATATTAGATTATTGTTTGAAAATATTGATTATATATAAACTTGATTCTATTTAGCACACAAGGAAACTAATTTGATTCAATTCATTGTTTCTTTTGCTAATGTAAATTCATATAATTTAAACGGATAATTTTAGTAATAGTTATTGTTATAGGAAGTGGACTTGGCTACTCAAGTTTAAATCCTGGATGAGACCATTTACATTTCACTTAGCACTAAGACACTTTGGAAAGGTATGAATTCAATTATTGTCCTTTCAGTTATTAGTAAATAGTAGGGTAGACTGTTCTCTTTAACCTTGGTATGACTGCTATATTCTCATGTGCTGTATCATAACGACACAATAATTAAACAGACACAATGATAAAGACGCAGGAAGACTTCTTAAACAAAATATTTACCTCTCACTTTATTGCAAGGGTTCGAAAAGGGTTGTGTGGGGTTCCACTGTGAGAGGGAGTTGGAGATCGAACATAACTGCAATATTTTGACCCCATTGTTATGACCGTCAACGTTGTGTCTTTCTTGTTCTCCTGATGCTGGGTGCGGGCTTTCTTTACTGCATCTTATCAGCATCTTCTCTGGACCCCAATTCATCAAGGCCCTAAGCCCCTTCGGTGTAGTGTGGCTTTCCTTACCACATCTCCTCTCCAACTCTACTGCAACTCAACTGGCTCGTCGAACTCAACTGAGTTATATAATTGTTCGACGCCCACTCGATCTTTGAAATCGAATGTTTAATCGTCATCAAGCGGAAATAACTGTCATGCAGTTCAGAGGTCACTCTTTTCCGGTGCATCAGTCTATGAGTGTACCATGGGAATTTTTTAGCTCGTTCCATTTCATCAGCTAATTTCCGCCCACGCGACTTCCTCTCATAACTGCCATTAGAATGTGTCACTTCCTTCCGGTGCATCACTTTGGAATGGCATTTTTGGCTGGGTCAAAAGGTCAAAATATAACATAACCTTGGTATGACAACCAGTCATGGAGAAGGAAAACTGAATTCAAAACCAGTTATAGACCTAGAGAAGGATGGGCTACAAGACATGCTATATGAGAAGTGCCCTTCTCCAATCTCAAACCAAGTTACAGGACCCCTCCCTAATCCCAAACCAAGTTACAGGGCCCCCTCTCCAATCCGAAACCAAGTTATAGGACCCCTCCTAATCCCAAACCAAGTTACAGAATCAGTGAGTGAAATTGTTTTATTGTAATCCTTATTGTTTTATGCATATTTTAAGTATGTTTTATTGAAGATATTGGTCAAAGAAACTAGAAAGAAGTCAAAATTGGTAGGGTAAGGGTTAATTAAAACCAAATGCTCTTAGTGTCGTATAATGGTAAAAGCAGAACAAACTTTTTAAACAATTCCTCCTCTCTCTCTTTATCTATCAATCAGGCTCATTAAATAAGTTTCCAGACTTTTTTCGTATGGGCATTTTTATTGATAGTACACACATGAAACTCTAGTCCCCTTCGAAGTATTCTTCTCCGGCTGCACTGCACTTGTTGTACCATTTCAACAACTTTTGGAAGGCCCCATGGAAGTCCTCTTGTATGAGCGTGTCAATGACCTTCGTCACAGCCTCTTTCATCTCCTCAATTGTCTCATAACAACAGCCTCTGAGCTTAGGGAATAAGCAAAAGTCAGAGGGAACAAGGTCTGGGCTATAGGGAGGGTGAGGAACTGTGTTGATGCCCATCTTGGTCAAATAGTCTGTGACAACGATGGAGATGTGGACTGTTGCATTGTCCTGGTGGAAATACCACTAACCCAATTTGACGAGTGCTGACCTCTTCTGACAGAATCTCTTCCTGAACTCCCTTAAAACCTCAATATAGTAACCCTAACCCTAACCGTTTGGCCAATCAACTGTGGTGTATTGACTTCCTTACTCCTTATTGCATATCATTCTTCTAAAGTGTCAGATTGCATTTTTGAAATTCACCAGCTGTGACAATCAGTCTTTAGTAGGGTGTATTCTAATTCCTGCTGTAGCTGTTCATTTGAACCTGAAATCATAAAAATTGGTCAGTCATCTCATAAGATGTATAGCAGTAACATACTGAATTCTCAAGAGTCTACGACAATTTTAAATGCCTGTACCAAAAATGTCTGGAAACTTACTGAAGCCACCACATATCTATCTATATATATATATATATATAAGATCATCCAGACAGACTGTTTTGTTGTATCAACTTTTCAGGGTGGCTAGACATGTGAGATGCTACAAGCTGGAATTGCAACTGGCTGACTTAACGTTAGTCAGATATCTTATGTAAGTGTGTGTGTGTGTGTGTGTGTGTGTGTGTGTGTAGTCATCCACAGACACTGTTTTGTTGTATCAGAACTCTTCAATGTGGCTAGTCACACAAGATGCTACTTGCTGGGATGGAAATCAAGCTGACTTTACATCAGTCGGATATCTTATCCCAAAGCTATCATAACAGAAGTGACAGAACTTTACATATACATTTATTTAAGTATATGCTTATCGGCTAATGGAGTGCCCGATTCATGAGAAAAGCTTTGCATTTATGCATATGTGCAATTCCCCACTTAAGTGCTCAACCCATCAGGGGGTGAAGGACACACACACACACACACACATATATATATATATATATATATATATATATATATATATATATATATAGTCATCCACAGATAGTATTGTTGTATAAACTCTTCAGTATGGCAAGACACACAAGATGCTACAAGCTGGGATTGAAATCCAGCTGACTTTACATCAGTCGGATATCTTACTCCAAGGCTAATATGCCTTTCAGCATAAGCAAAAGGACTTTATGTATATATTTATTTATATATGCGCTTATATATGTGTGTGTGTATGTTTGTGCATTTGTATCAATGGATATACATATATGCACTGATTTATGGTAGACGGTACTTTAATTTCTTATATATTTTACTTTATTTCCCCCGGAAGTATGGAAGACCAGACAATTCGACGACATACTGCTCCGACACTGCAACACAGTATACAATCAAAATCCGATAGATAGATGGATGAAGGGATGCATACTCCCCTTCCCTTAAAAGGGGGACCTCGGATTAGCCAAAAACTACCGAGGCATAACACTTACATCCATAGCAGCCAAAATCTACAATGCCCTACTACGAAACCGCATAGAACCCAAAATCGACAACATACTTAGAAAAAACCAAAATGGCTTCCGAAGAAATAGATCCACGACCTCACAAATATTAACCATCCGTAGAATCCTTGAAGGTGTACGGGCAAAAAACCTACAAGCGACATTAATATTTGTCGACTTTACCAAGGCTTTCGATTCCATTCACAGAGGAAAGATGGAACAAATCCTACTAGCGTACGGCATACCTAAAGAAACCGTAGCGGCAATAACGATTCTCTATAGAAACACTAAAGTAAAAGTACGATCACCGGATGGAAACACAGAATACTTTGACATTGTAGCATGAGTACTACAAGGGAACACGCTGGCTCCGTACCTCTTTATCATTTGTCTAGACTACGTACTTAGAACATCGATTGACAAAATCAAAGAGAATGGCTTCGAACTGACGAAGAAAAGAAGCAGAAGGTACCCCGCAACAACAATTACCGACGCCGACTACGCAGCGATACTGGCAAATACACCTGACCAAGCCGAAACACTACTGCATAGTTTGGAACGAGCAGCAGCAAGCATAGGCCTCTATGTTAATGCACACAAAACGGAATATATGTGCTATAACCAAATGGGGGACATCTCCACTCTAGAAGGAACCCCTCTTAAACTAATAGACAAATTCACTTACCTAGGAAGCAGCGTCGAATCAACCGAAAAGGACATCGAAACGAGGTTAACGAAAGCATGGACAGCTATCAATAGGCTATCAATTATATGGAAATCAGACCTAACCGATAAAATGAAACGCAGTTTTTTCCAGGCAGCGGTCACATCGATACTGCTATATGGCTGCACTACATGGACGCTAACAAAACGGCTGGAGAAGAAGCTAGATGGCAATTACACAAGAATGCTGCATGCAATCCTGAACAAGCCCTGGCAGCAACATCCCACAAGACACCAACTGTACGGCCACCTGCCTCCTATCACGAAAACTATTCGAGTTAGAAGAACCAGACATGCAGGACACTGCTGGAGAAGTAGGGACGAACTCATAAGAGATGTACTCTTATGGATCCCCACACATGGCCGCGCAAAAGCAGGACGACCAGCACGAACATACATTCAGCAGCTATGTGAGGATACAGGATGTTGTCCTGAAGACCTACCTAGGGCGATGAACGATAGGGAGGAGTGGCGAGAGAGGGTCAGGGATATCAGCGCGATATGATGATGATTTTACTTTAAAGATTTTCTTCTAGAAATGAATCTGATCATTATCATCTATGGGGATTATTATTAGTCCCGAAAAGCCTGGTTTATTCCTACGTTTTGTAAAAGAATAAACCGTACTTCAAACTGCAGTAGAGAGATGGTGACAGCTTTTGAAGAAAGGAAGACGAACGCCTTTTACATGCAACAAAATTTATATACAACAATAAACAGGGGTTTTACACCAAATGGAATAAACAACGAATTGGAAGAGTTCACAAAAGAGAGTTCAAGGAAGAGTTCAAGGTGTAATATAAAGTAGGGTTTTGTAAAGATGTTTGAAGGTATGTGAAGGGTAAAGTAGGTTTGATAAGGTTTGTGGGTAAAGTGGGTGAAGTAAGTTAGTTTGCAGATAAAATGCCTACTGGAACTTAACTGTGTATGTGTCCTGTTCCTTTAAACTCTGCACATGTGTTCGTCGCTCTTGGGTCCCGGTGGTGGAAGGTACCAAATACATATGCCGTCAGGGGCTGCTACAATGGACCTGATGCTAACAGTTGTTGGTAGTGGAACCAAAAGAGAGAGAATCTCCTGTGGGGCTCTTTTTTATAATGGACGCCACGTGACCCCAAGGGGCTGCTGCTGCTGATCGGTGAAACAGGATCACCAGTTCCTTACCAAAATTTCTACACATCATGCATTTATTTCTTGAGTTATTTAGACTGCTGACCTTGTGCCAAATTAAACAAAATTATCACTCTGATTTTCATTAGATTTTTGTTGCATTTTAGTATTTTTTTTACTTATCTTAATCTGTTGTTGTCAACCCCAAACTATCTTTTACAATACATACATTATATTTGAAACAAAAGACTTGGCATTAAATCCAAAAAATCCAAGAGACAGATTTATCTCATATTTAATTTGGTTGGTTGATTTTTATGCCATTTCAACCTTTGTAGGGTATTTAATGCCAAATCCATTTTTATGCAAATAATCATTTCTATTTCAAACAGTTCAGTTTAGCATGAGTAAACAATTTAATTGTCAAAAGCATTTCTATTTCAAGCTATTCAGTTTAGTCAAACAGTTCTAATTCAACCAATTCAGTTTAGTATAAGTGTAGATTTTTTTTACACACAGTTAAATGTTAAAACAGTTCAATTTCAAACAATTCAGTTTAGCATAAGTACGCCAATGAATTGTCAAAAACATTTCTATTTCAAGCTATTCAGTTTAATCCAACTGTTATAATTCAAACAATTCAGTTTAGCATAAGTATGCAGTTTAGTTCTATTTAACCCATAGATAGGGCCCTATCAGGTGCTACCATTCCGGGCCAGAGTGGACCTGGGAGCAATGGCAATGAAGGGTGCTCTGCATTCCTCAAAGCCCCAGCATCACTGGAACCTCACCATCAGATTGTTTAGTGTCATTTGAAGGCCATTTGTTGGTGGGGTCTTTCCCCACTGTAGAGGTGCAGTCAGTGTATTTTACAGCCCCAGCCAACTGGACAACCCATATTTAAATTCTCATTGTATTGATTTCATTAATCTCCAATTTAAGAAATATGAATGTTGTTAAAATATAGCATAAAAAATATTATCTCAAATTTCTTGATTTACAGCCTCCACCAGGAATGTGCCTTGTCAACGTGCACAACAATGTTAGAAGCAAAAAATTTAGATTTATGTAAATCATTCAAAAGACTGAATTCAGTTTTCAACCGATTGGAGACCTATATTAGTATCCTGGGAGCACAAAGTAAGTATGTTTTTGGGGGTTTTTTTTGGTGTGTGAAATATATAAGTATTTTGTAATTTACTTGAAGCATTGCACAAATTGTTTTATTTCATAGTATTGAATTAATTTAGATTAACATGGTAAATGAGTTTCTACTTATCATTTGCTCAAAATTTTACTTTTGCAATAGAAAATAGCTAAAACTGTTTCCCTCCTCTTCCAACTCCTAATGGTTCTTTATAATCTTATCTAAAAGAAATTTGTTGTTCACAAATCTTTGTTCATCTTAGTTAACGAAAGAATCTATTAACGTAGTTATTTATCTCTGTACGTGTGTATTAAAATGAGTCAAAGTTTTGTAATATTTTGGAAACACAAGGCATAATTTGGCAGTTCCAAATGTTTTTCCTGAAGTCAGGAAGATGACACTGGACTGTAAGATGCCAAGGTTACTTGATACTCTCTGATTGCTACACACCTGATTTACTTTATAGCTTTGAAAACAGCCTTGGAATCTTTGGTTTTAAACTTACTTGACCTTTCCTGATTTTCAAGATTCTTGCAACCTGTGCAAAATTTCTTGAACCATCTGTTTACTGTTCTGTGTTTAACTGCATCTTCAACCTTTCACACAACATATTCTTTTCGGTTGCTTCTCTGGCATTATGGCCCTGTTCAAACTCATAAGTCCCAAAATTAGACAACATTGTATGTAGCTTTCAAATCATCCACAAGATAAAGCAATGTGTTAATGCATCAACTACTATGATGCTACCAATCACAGCGAATATATTGCTTTGTTCATGTGAAATATGTGCCACAAACTAGCATATACTACCAAAATATTGCAAAACTTTTGATTCACCTAGTATCAAATTCAATCTTGATTTATCTTACATCTTAGTATATTGGTTCAATTATATAAATAAGGAAACAAAAAATTCACCAGATCACTGGAGAAGATTTTACAAAGTTTTACATTCAAATTTTACTGATCAAAAACAACAAAAGTTCTGCTGAACTTTCTTGAAGAACATTGTGTTAAATCAGTATAAACTAAAAATATGATTGAGAAGAAGATTTTTTATTTGTATAAATAATTGTTTGCAGATATATGAATTATACATTTATGTTCAATCAGAAACTGAATGAATTTTGATTATCTAATATAAAAAATGTATTTGTAAAATTAAAAATTAGAAGCTGATATATTTTTTATTAGATATAAATAAGTTTTATTTATTTCTAGGTCATAAATCTTGTTCTCACTCAAAGAAAAACCACCAAAGATTTTTTGCTGAACTCAGTTCTGGAATTACAAGTCTGCATGAAGCTGTCAAAGGTAAAAAACAAAAATATTTGTTTTCTAAAAAAGATATTTGATTTGATTCATAAAATTTAAGTTGTAAAATTATCTGTTGAAACACACCAAAATCATTATATAAAAAACGGCTCTTAGAATTTGATAACCCTCAAAATTCTCCTGTGTTGCTTCAATTTAGCAAAGGGGGCAATTAAATGTTAAGTTTATTATTATCCTTCTGAAGGAAGTTGAATGCCATCAATTAAAGTTATTTTTGTTTTAGATTATTCTTGACCAAACAATGCAAAGATAATTTCTTTTAGTTTATACTAATCATTAAGGTATATTGACCAATTTATTTATTTATTTATTTATTTATTTATTTTTATTTTTTTATTTTTTATTTATTTATTTATTTTTTTTTTCATAGTTTGTCTTTAAATGAAACACAAGGAAAAAAAAGCACACATCTATGTAACAAGACTGTCTACAAACTATTTGTCTACAAAACATGCATTTATGAAACGGGATTGACTACAAGCTATCCTTTACAATACACACATTTGAAACAAAAGACTTGGCATTAAATGGCCCATAGGGTTTGAAATGCATTTAAATAAACCAACCTAAACTAAATCATTAGGGTAAATGATTCAACAATTCAACCAAGAAATTTGATTTATTTATGAAATACATATTATGAAATCTTTGTAGAGAAGTTTCAAACTCTCTTTATACTATCATGTCTATATTGAGAATTCCTGTAAAATTTTGTTTCTCACCTAAGTCCTATCCATATATCTTGAAATTTATTATGTGTTTATATTATTTTATTTGTTGAATACTAACACAATAAATGTATTTTATATGTTGTTGAAACTGCCATTGTGTTTAATTTTATTTTGCTAGTTATTCTGATACTTTGTTTCCATGCAATAATTCCTCAACCTGTTGTCAATACCTTATTATTATTATTATTAGTTGTCTAAATTTCTGAGACTAAGCTTGATGATTTTTACCATTAAGGGTTTTCAGACGATTGTCTTCATCTTTATTGTTATTTCCAAATAAAAATAAAGAGGTGGATAATAGTCCAAAAACCCTGAATGATAAAAATCATTATTATTACCCACTAAATATCACTAAATGGACACGAGAGAAATGTAATAAACATGGTGGCTATCATCTGGACGTAAGTGGGGGATGTAATATGGTGACTATTGTCCAGACACGAGAGGGATGTTGTAAATATGGTGGCTATCGCCCAGATATGTGTGAGGGACATAATAAATATGGTGGCTATCATTTGGACACAAGAGAAGGACGTAACAATACTAACTTCCAAAAGATTACTTTTCAGTTCTCTGACTAAAACTTGTAAAATATTAAATGGTTATACACCAAACTACACTGGAAAAAATTATGATACCAAGAATTTTCTACATTATGTTACGTGTGCACGCTTGTTGGGATTGACGAAGACATTTACACAAAAATAATAATAAAAAAAAAAGATACAAGATTCCTGAGTTTGAATATAAATGATAAAAGAATATGGGGGATGGGAACTACTTCTCAAGACGCCAGGGAACGTGAAGGAAAATGGCTGATAAACATGCTTGTGAAATTACAGAAAACAACACCAGTCATAAATTTTAAACACAAACATTTATTAGCCAAAAATGAAAGGGGGTGGGTAAGGAAAACAAAGAAAAGAGACAACATTTAATGAGGGGGGAAAGGGATTTAAATGAGATATATTTGACTTATGAGCAAAGGATGCATTCATACAAAAAAAATATCAGTTTATGAAGAAAAGAAAAAGTTCACTTAGAGTATATCAGAAGGTGAATTTGGAGTAGAATTCAAAACAGAATTAGGAGAGTTCAACATATATGTAAATCTTCTCCGTAGGAGAAAGATGGCGAGATAAATCAAAATCACTTGGAAAAAAACGGGTGCAGTTTCAATTCTTTGGTTACGGGAATGGTGCTAGATGGTCTTCCTTAAGGGTTGGCGAAATTTAGATATTCGTCCTCTTTGTTCAATGAAACTGTTTTCTTCTGGTTTTCCTTTCTATTCTTCTGTTCATCATGGAGACTTTATAATCACATCTCACTGCCTTGTTAACCAGCCACAAACTGTGGGGGGGGGGCTTGATTTTTGGCGGGAAAAACTTGCTAGTCAAATGCTCATATTTGCATAAGTGTAGAAAGGGTGCCTGCACTATATAGTTGGGATGTCGCATGTATTGGTTTCAAGGTTAATGCCTGGGTGACATTGTATGATTCTAGTCATGGGAGGAAGGAAAAATCAGAAATATAAAAAAAATGTAAACTTTAGCTCGGATTTAATTTTTGACAAAAAAAATTTAAACACTTTCTCTCGTAAACTGAAAGGTTAAAAAATATAAAGAAATATAAATGCATCTTCACTTGCTGGTAGTTTTATTTTTGTTACATATACATGTAAAATTTAAGGTTGTTGTTGTAGTAGTGATACTACATCACAATGTTAGTTTAATTCATCAGACCCTCTTCAACTACTTGTTCAAATATTTTATAAAGACATTGATATATCTATGTACATATCTAAGTTAATCTACTTGTATAAGTTTAGGAAAAAATCTGTATTTTAAAATTTTCTTCACAAAATATAACTGAATTGTTTGACTAAATTGAATAGCTTGAAATAGAAATGTTTTTGACAATTAAACCGTACTTACATTTAAACTGCGTGCTTATGCTAAACTGAATTGTTTGAAATAGAAATGTTTTTTGACATTGAAACTGTACTTGTACTAAACTGAATTTTTTAATATAGAACTGTTTTGACATTTAACTGTGTGTAAACAAAATCTTTATTAATACTAAACTGAATTAGCTGAATTAGAACTGCTTGACTAAACCGAATACCTTGAAATAGAAATGTTTTTCACAATTAAACTGTACTTACATTTAAACTGCGTACTTATGCTAAACTGAACTGTTTGAAATAGTTCTATTTTCATAAAAATGGATTTGGTGTTAAATGACCTACAAAGGTTGATATGCCATAAAACCCAACCAACCATTCACAAAATATACCTTAATGAAAACCAGAACATTTTTAATAGTTTTAACAAGCACTTTGCACTATTAGTGGGGCTTAGAATACATCAACTCCATTTCTTGAAATGGGATAAGACTGTAGGATAGGTTTTGTTGTTATTTTTAATGAGGAAGTGTTATTAGCGAGGAATGGTTGTGACGTGTATTTGTGTTTACGCTGAGTTGTTTCCTCGCTAAGTTTGTAAGGTAATAAAGGAAGGATGAAGAAGTAAGATGCCAATAGTCGAAATGTTTTTAGGAATAGTTTTTATTTGCAGCATGGAATATTTAGTTTGTGTTTGTGCTGCAAGTCTCGTAGGAAAGGTTGTGAGTATAGACGAAATGGAGTTATGAGAAAGTTGAGAAGGCAGCGCGTATCGTTGGATGTGCGAGGGATTGTTGTTCGCCGTAGTTTAGCGAAAGTCTTGTTTGCTATTGGAGGAAATAAACTTTGGAGTCACCATGAGTTTTGTGTGTCTGGTGATTTGGGGAGAGGCATGCATTGTCTCCATTAAAGTGACCCAGAGGTGAAATGAGAGCTAGGTGCTGAGAGCAGAATAAGGCATCACATCGACATAGCCAATTTTGGGGGTGACATAAAGTTGTTCCTGTGATGGTGTATTGAATGTATCTAATTCATATTCAATTGGGATTCCTTGGTCTAAGAGATATTAGACGCAAGGAATCCATAAATTAGATAGGTTCCCTCATGTGTCCATGCTGCTGCTGCTATTGAAGAACGGCCAGTGGAACATCTGCACTGGACGGCGTTGTTCAGCCAAAGAGACTGTGTTTGGCAGCTTACCCAATTTCTGCTGCCCGGATAAAGGAGATCCGGGCTGAATAGGATAGGTCATCCTGATTGGGTGAAATTATGTGTCGAATTAAATTGCGTGCCAAACCAAAATACGTTCTGCTACAAGACTCTCTTTTCCCAAAAAAATAGGGTGGTTTGGGTATGATACTAAACTGCACACTGTTCTGGAACTCTAAAGAGAAGGGTGTTGAATTACTCTTTCATTGCCATTACTCCCAGGTCCACTTTGACCCAGAGTGGTAGTACCTGTTAAAGTCTCATCTATGGGTCAAATAGAGATCTCTTTGAAAATCATTCATATTAAATAGGATTACTTAAAACCATATAAATTTGTATAAATTGAACAGTTTTCAATATTAATAGCTTGAGTAGGGAAGTCGTCATGGCATAGCAACTATCATCTTGGACTACAATATCATAGGGAGTGAGTTTGATCTCTAGTTGGACTATTACATTCACTTTCAGACTAATGCCCCTTGGAAAAGTTATGAACCCTCCTTATTGACCCTCACCTCAGATATAGGTTAAATAGTTCCAGTACTGTCCTTCTTCAAGGAATGCTTCGGCATTAAATAACCCATGGAAATTGATATGCAATTGAACAAAGAACTTAAACCTAATCACCTTACTAGGTTCATTTGCTTTTAAAAAAATCAGCCCAATCTATCCTCTTATATAATTAAATATTATTATATTAACTAAGTATTATCTGCTACTGTTATTTTTAATTTGTTCAATTAATTCTATTTTATTGTGATTACTATCTTTATATGATATAAAGGAAAGTATTTTCTCAGTTTTTCAATCATAGTTTATAACAATGAATACAATCAATTTTGCTATGAAAACTTAAAGTCTTCTATGACATAAACATTTTTCATCAAGCATCTATTGATCAAGTGAATGATTGCAATTTTTTTTGGTTCATTTTCTCCTGCTTTTATCATAAAGTACATATAAATTTGTTTAGTAAATATTCAATATTTATCAAATGACTATTACCTCTCTCTCCATTTTTCTTTTTTAAATGAGTAATCCTTTGAACTGCTATAGAAGCAAAAAGATTTTATTGTATGATACTAAAAAATGACAGCTGTTCAATTCTGTGATAATATTTTACTGTCCTACCAAACCAGTCATTTAAGAATAGAATTTATGAGTGTATTTTTTCAAAAGAACTTGATTATCACTTATTTTATTTAGTCTTCAGTAGTTCATAATATTTGATTAAGAACTAACACATAATTATATTCTTGGATGACTTTTAAAAGATCTTTTTTTCTTCTATTCCTTTTTTTTTTTTTTTTTTTTTACAGATGTCTCTAAACACTTTAATTCCAAAATTTCAATGGAACATCAGTTGCCAACTGCCTCACAAAAACTAAAAACTACTGATGAATGTATTGTGTCTTCCCTTGTTTCTTTAGTTACATGTACAGGAAAAGTAAGTTCATCCACTCTCTTTTTTTTTTTTTTTTTTAAGAAACTTAGATGATTGTGTTTTTAAAAAAAAATTTCCTTTTTGGATTTTCTTTCTTTTGATTATGCTATCTTAAGAAAATAACTTAAATTATATGTGCAGTAGAGTGCAGCAAATATAACACGGGATGTGAGAGTTTAAACCGTCAAAGAAATGTGTGGTGTAATATGCACCATCAGTTGCAATAGCATCCAATGTATTGAATAACATTTTGATTCAAATTTGAAATGTCTTATTAGCAGGGCTTGAAATATCCTGACTGTATCCTCAGCAGAAGGATGAGACCCCTCTCCCTGCTTAATGGGTGTCCTGAGTATGACTAAACTGTATCTGATGGTGAGGCTCCAGTCCTGAAAATATGGGGAATGTGGAGTACCTCTTCATTGCCATTATTTCCAGGACCACTCTGTTGTAGTGCCTGTTAAGGTCTCATCTCTGGTAGTAGTAGTAGTACCTGTTAAGACCTCATCTCTGGTTGTAGTAGTACCCTTTTAGGGTCCTGTCTCAAGTTGTCGTAGTAGTACCTGTTAGGATCCCATCTATCAATCAAATAGATTGATTTTCAAAATCATTCATATTTGGTTGGACCATGTGCGAAAAAAAAATAACTCTTAAGAAATTACTTCACAAAAAATGTAAATATGAATGTGATTCACTAACCTCTAGACATAAAATAATCCTAATGAGTTGACATGCTGTTAATATCAAAGTTGAAAGTTTCTTTGTACTTTTATTTGATACTTGAAACATTTAAATTGTTTATTTCTTTGAGAAATCAGGCTTTAATTTTTTTGATAAACTTTATTAGACAATGAATTTTTATGTATGTTCAGATATTTTGATTAATTTTCACATTACAAAACCAGAAAACTATTTTTACAAGTATGTTAACATTTGAGCTGAATATAAGTAATACTTTTTCATATCACAATAAAGAAATATCAATTGATATTTCACGTTTATCAACATTGACATTAATCAGTGATATAAAGGGATAAAAATACCATTCTAAGATTAAAAAAAACACATCCCTAATCCAGGTTTCTTGCTGTTTAATTTTTAAATCATTTATTTACCAACACAGTTTTAGTAATACTCATGAAAAAATTGAAACATAACAAATAGGATATTTATTGATATAAAACTTTTTGGTTTTAAATTATCAAAATCCATTCATAACTTCTTAAAATATAAGCACTTGAAGTCAATGAAACTGTGTGCAAAATAGGCCCCTATTTTCCTGAAAATTTTTCAACAACATATAGTTTTCATTGACAAATCCTATTTATAGCAAAAACTATTTAAAATAAAGTAATGAAATATGGTATGTAAAATTTGCTAGTGGATATCATAGAATCATTAAAAGACATAATTCATCACTTGAACTTTGTATAATTGTAATGCTCAAGGCCCCCTAAAACATTGTAGACATTTTCATTTTTGGTGGGTTGCATCTGAAAAAATGTTTTTAAAAAAATCACTATAAACCCATAAAATCCTGTCATTGATACATCAAACAAAATAAAACTGATTTATCTACAAGTTTATCAAGATTATTTATGTGTATTGTTTCTTTTATAACTTTTTATTGATGAGACTGGAGAATAAATTACAAATACTTAAACACTCATTTTTAAAATTGTGTGTGTGTGTGTGTGTGTAATTCACTTGCACAAAAGTGTGTTAGTCTACTTTGCTTATTTACAGAAACTCAATTTCTCTTTCTCACTTTAATAAAAGATTATTTGAGAAAGTATTTACAAAAAATTCTTTTCCTATTACATGAGTAGAGAGATAATTTTCTCAATCAATGAAAGTATCATCTTGTATCTGTGACTACATTCTTTCTGAGCAATTACAAGCACACATAACTGACTAGAAATTAGAATAGGGCTTAAAAGGAATCTAATTCCCAAACTGCATGAGCATTTCATACAAGATTGTCTTTCATAACAATTAGTATTTTTTTTTTTTTTAATTTTTATCATTTTTCAGTTGTCTGCTTTTTTTGCTGGAAACCAAGACTTCTTTGGCCAAAAAGCAAATTACTGTACACGTGGCAGTAGTATTAGCAGCTCTTTAAGTGCTGAAGAGGATCGAACAAATCCTATCGTGGCCCAATATAGGCAGAAGGCTCGTGACTACTTGTCCAGAATACAAGAGGTAAGTGTGCCACACCTTGGAAAAGAGTAGTTTTTCTCAGCTCACAAGGAAGTTTTACAAGTTGTTTTTGTGTGATAATGTATAGATAAGATTTTGAAATACTACAGCCATTTGTAAGATAATATGCCCATTGTGCTGTTAACTGTGTTCTTAACTCCATATTTTATATTAGAAATTATTGGGGAAAAATTTATTCTGTTTAATATGCAGCTGGATTGAAGGTTTTTGGACAATAATACTCGAAGCAGTTGAAATTTAGCTTGAAATCTTAACAACCAATATAGATTTTCTCTTGTATTGCTTATCTGTTATGAAAATAAATATCTTGATCTTATTTGTATTCAGAATTCCTATCAACATTTGCTAAGTTTCATTATTCGTATTAGATATAGACTAAAGTTGATTATCAGCATTAAAAACAATACCAAACAAAAAAAATCTCAAGTCTTTTTCTGGCTGAAGTGATCTGATGAAAACATTAACCACAATGATTATTATTTTGAACAGTCTTTCCTACTTTTGCTAATCCAATTTTGGTTTTTATAATATCTAAAATGGTATTTTATGACCTTGTTTTTGAATAACTGATTAAAACATTAGAATTTTTTTTTCCCTTTTAACTTTTATCTTCGTCATTTTGTCAGCCCCAGCCAGAATCTGTACCTTATCATATTGCTATTGAAAACAGAAAATTGCTTTTAAGTTCTACTGAAAGTAAGGAAGGCCTTTCTAAACAGGTAAGTAACAAATTATTATGATCTTTGCATTTTTCTCATCTAAATTTATACTGATAAAGCTCTCTATATTAGTGCTTCTCCTCAAACTCTCTGATGTAACATACTAGCTTGTTATTTTTCCAGTGTTTGTTTGTGTATAGGTTTTTTTTTATTACTGAAGTAGTTAAGTTTTTCATAGAATTACATGACGGAGGGAATAAAAATTTGGGGCACTTCAAATGATTCTATCCATTTGTAATTTGATTGTCTTTAGATAAAATTTGAATCTAATTTGCAGCATTTGATTTTGAAGGAAAAGGCGCTAAAAGATACTAAATGTAAACTTGTAGGAAATAGATTAGATAAAACTGTTAGATCAGTTACGTTCAAATAATGAATGTTTAATAGGAGAGAGAAGTTTAGAAGCATTGTTAGGTAAATCTGATCATACATAAAATTGAAGTTAAAATGTAACTGGATAGTGATTATATAAACAGAAAATGTAGAAACTAGTCTAAACTCACAGAAGAGTTAGTGTCAGAAAAGGGAGATAATATCATTAATTGGAATTAGATGTCTAACACTCTTGACATTAAGAAAATCGGCGGTACATATACTAGAAAGATAAGATCAATAATAAAAAGTATACCTGAAGTTATTATAAAATTCACTAAACAAGGAGATTTATTAGAAAAATTACTTTGGGGAAAATAATTAGCTATCTTATGAAAAGATAAAGCTTAGAAAGAATTTGGAATTCTACCAGAAATGGAAAACTGTCAAAATTCTCTAAATAAGATTTATTTGAAAAATTACTTTGGGAAAGTAATCAGCTATCTCATGAAAAGATAAAGTTTAAAAAGAATTTGGAATTCTACCAGGAATGGAAAACTGTCAAAATGCTTTAAGTAAGCAAAACAAACATTAAAAATTGGAACTTGAAAATAAAATTGTTGAAAATATTAAATACAATTGTTAACCATTATTAAAATATGTAAAATTAAAACCTAAAATTAACAAAAAAGTTAGTACAGTAAAAAAAAATAAGACGGGTGAATTAACAGACACGCAAGTTGAAACAATATGTATACTAGCAATGTTTGTTTTTTGTTTTGTTTTTTAAATTTGTTCATTCTTTGGAAGTGTTTGGTCCTGTACTGAAAATTTCTTAAGAGGAGGGGGACAAAAATAAAATTATTGATGAACTAATAAGAGTTAAAGACAAAACTATTATCCAAGTTAGATGTTAGTAAAAGTATGGGACCTGATGAAATATGTCCTAGAATATTAAAATACTTATCAAATGAATGTTTATCAATGCAATGTATAAATTATTTCAGAAAAGTATAAAATATGAAATGATTCTGTATTTTTGGATAACAGCATTTCAGCTAGTCTGTGGCTTTCAAGATAATGTTATTTTTGTTAGTTAAAAATGTAGGAACATCTATCAACAGAAATCTTTTTAGATATTTCCACTGAAATGCCACTTTATGTTTAAAAGCTCTGCTGATTTGTTGAAGCTTTTGTGTCTGATACTCATTTGCCATAAGTTTTATGTTATTAAACATAAGTCAGTAAATGTAAGAAAGCAATCTTTGGAAAAATAAAGTGAAAAGTGAATAACTCAGGAAAAAAAAAAGAGAAATTGAAAAAGAGAAAACAATATAAAGAAGAAAATAAAAAGCTGTTTGGTCTAAAAGTTTACGTTTAAAAATCTTATGTGCTATTGTGAATAAATTTTCCCAGTAAATAAAAAATCTTCAATATTTCGATTTTAAATGTTATTGTGTGATATAAAAACACGGATGACAGAAAGATTGATGTAAATTCACACAATTATTTTAAATTCTTTTACTCATTTGTCTCCACTAATTTGTTACCCAATAAATTGTCTTTCCACAAATTTTATATTCTGTATAAGATTTTAGTGAAAAAAAAAAAATTTAACTTTTAATCTGCTATGAAAATTTATGATTTTCGCAGATTATATGACACATGCAGTCAGAAGACTGTAAAATTTCAAGTTCTCGGCATTATCAACTGCAATTATGGATTTGAAAAATCAAAAACAAAAAAATCTCCATTCAAAACGGTGATTGATCAAAATAAGTCAGAAAAAGTTGGAATTAGTAGGATAAGAGTTAAATCAACCCAAATATTGGAACATTGCAAACATAACCAGGCCATTGGCCTAATGAGTAGAGTGTTCGGCAATAGTCCGGGAGACCAGGGTTCAATCCCAGGTCGAGTCATACCAAAGACTCAAAAAATGGTACTTGATTCTGCCTTGCTTAACACTCAGCATTATGAGGTATGGATCAAGGGTAAAGTGGAGCAATCCAGGGAATGGAGTAGTGCCCTCCCTTACACCTTGGTGTAGTAGCTATTGAAAAAGGAGCCTTTGGGTCACCCTTGACTATGGTTGCCAACTTTTTACTTTATTGCAAACATTCTTTGATTAATTCTATCTTTCATTTCTTGCCTATAGGATTATTACAAAAGTGTATGCATTTTTTCTCCCAATTATAGGGATGAATTTTTTTTTTTCTTTTATTAAATTATCAGTTTTCAACTCTGCTTCCATAGAGATTTTAGAAATGAACTAACTTTCCTTTGTTACATGATTTTTTTTATTCCTGAAAGTATATATTTACGTGAAGATTCTTATACATTTCCTTTTTTGTATTTGAATTCTGTTTTGTTTTTGTTAGATTCAAACATTTCAACATAAGATAAGCAAACTAGAGCAACATAAAGAACATTATATGCTAGAACTTCAATTACTCAAGATGAAGTGTGAAAATGAAACACAGGTAAGAAAAATTCTTTAGATTATACATAATTTCAAACATTTATTGCGGTAAAAAAAAAAAAAAGTTTCTTCCAACTTTCATCATAAACAGGAGTCAAACATAATTTCAAATCTGAAATATTATCACTACTAACCCTTGACCCGATCAGCTGAGGCTCCAGAATACACCGACTGCATCTCTGCAGAGGGGTAAGACTCCCCCAATGAGTATCCTGGATATGACACTAAACAATCTAATGGTGAGGCTCCTGTAATACTGAAGCTTTGAGGAATGTGGAGTCATTACCATCACTCCCAAGTCCACTTGATAGAGTCCTATCTACCAGTCAAATAGAACTGTTTGACATTTAAACTGTATACTTATGCTAAATTGAATTGCTTGAAAGGAAACTGTTTGGTCTTTTAACTGTAAGGAAATGTCTGATGATTGATTGTATTGTTAGTGATATATAGCAATACTTGAAAACAATAAACTGTGTGCAAACAAATAATTAATAGTAAATAGAAGTATTCTTGTGAGATAGAAATAAGAGAAACCATTTAACTGTTGAAAAAAAATGAGCTCAGGCTTGTTTAAAATTGTTATCTACAAAATGTGTTTAGAAATCATCTTTAATATATATATATATATATATATATATATATATATGGCATTAACCTACAAGAGTTGATAAGCCATAAAACTCAAGCAAACCACTAACCCAGAGTACACCAGCATCAGCAGATATTACAGGATTTGTTGGTTTATAACATCATCAACATATCGCGCTGGTAGCACGTATATCCCTGACCCTCTCTCGCCACTCCTCCCTATCGTTCATCGCCCTAGGTAGGTCTTCAGGACAACATCCCGTATCCTCACATACCTGCTGAATGTATGTTTGTGCTGGTCGTCCTGCTTTTGCACGGCCATGTGTGGGGGTCCATAAGAGTACATCTCTTATGAGTTCGTCCCTGCTTCTCCAGCAGTGTCCTGCATGTCTGGTTCATCTAACTTGAATAGTTTTCGTGATAGGGGGCAGGTGGCCGTACAGTTGGTGTCTTGTGGGGTGTTGCCGCCAGGACTTGTTCAAGATTGCCCGCAGCGTTCTTGTGTAATTGCCGTCTAGCTTCTTTTCCAGCCGTTTTGTTAGCGTCCATGTAGTGCACCCATATAGCAGTATCGATGTGACCGCTGCCTGGAAGAAACTGCGTTTCATTTTATCAGTTAGGTCTGATTTCCATATAATCGATAGCCTATTGATAGCTGTCCATGCTTTCGTTAACCTCGTTTCGATGTCCTTTTTGGTTGATTCGACGCTGCTTTCTAGGTAAGTGAATTTGTCTACTAGTTTAAGAGGGGTTCCTCCTAGAGTGGAGATGTCCCCCGTTTGATTATAGCACATACATTCCGTTTTGTGTGCGTTAACATAGAGGCCTATGCTTGCGGCTGCTCGTTCAAAACTATGCAGTAGTGTTTCAGCTTGGTCGGGTGTATTTGCCAGTATCGCTATTTCATCGGCTTAGTAGGCGTCAGTAATTGTTGTTGCGGGGTACCTTCTGCTTCTTCTCTTTGTCAGCTCGAAACCATTCTCTCTGATTTTGTCAATCAATGTTCTAAGTACATAGTCTAGACAAATGATAAAGAGGTACGGAGCCAGCGTGTCCCCTTGTAGTACTCCTGCTACAATGTCAAAGTATTCTGTGTCTCCATCTGGTGATTGTACTTTTACTTTGGTGTTTCTATAGAGAATCGTTATTGCCGCTACGGTTTCTTTAGGTATGCCGTACGCTAGTAGGATTTGTTCCATCTTTCCTCTGTGAATGGAATCGAGTGTAGAATTACTAAGAAATATTTGAATGCTTTTTTTTTTTCTTTCATTATTAACTCATATTACAAAAGAAACTTTCCAAAGGAAAAATCAAATAATACTTTCTGACAGATGTGGTAAATGAAATTACTTTTACAATTTCTTCTGGGTTTTACTCAGCAAATTATTTCATATCAGATTGGATGTGTTGTGAAGTATGATTCAATATTGTTTGAATATTTTCATTTTTTTTTTAATATTATTTATTGTTCAACAACTTTTATTAATATCTGTTTAAATTTCTCTGATGAGGAGTTCTTATTTACATTATTTGGACCATTTTCCTCATTTTGTTTGTTATACTCAGAATGTTTCCACCTCTGTGTATTCCTTCAAAGAAAGAATGGTAAAATGCTATGTGAATAGTCTCACAAGACAATAGAAGAGAGGGTAAAAGTGTTAGTTAAGGGCTTTTAGTCAGTTTCTGTGAGTTCAATCTCAGGGTTCAGCAAAAAGAGAAGTGAAATTACAAAAGGGAAATAAGTGGAATAAACTGATACAAGATAGAACAGTCTACATCCATAGATTAAACCTATGGTTCAGATCGAAATTCCCTACAACAAAAGATGCCTGAGAAAGGCTGAAATGTTATGAACTTAACAAACAAGATGAGGACAATAGTCCAGGTCAGGTAAATAATCTAAATAGCTTTTATAAATAACATTCACTGTTTGTTACATTTTGATCTGCTTCTTTTTCTCACTAACCCCCCCCCTTTTTTTTTTTTTATTCTGATAGAAAGTAAAACAGCTGGAAAAAATGCTTGAGGAGACGAAGAATAAATTAGAAGGCAATTCCTCACCAGAAAACCTGATGGATGGTACTGTGTCAAGTACAGCAGTTACTAGCGGAGAAATAGGAGAAGATACTAATTCCAAGGTTTACATTATTTTTCTTTTCTTTTTTTTTTCTGTTATTTTAAAAGTAAATACTAAAAGAAATAACATGAATGTTGGTATAATACACAGGTCAAAAAACAATTTGACCATGAATATCAAATAAAGTTTTAATTCTTTTCACTATGAAATTAACCAAAATTGCTGTTCCGTTTTTGTTTTTAACAGTAGAAACAAAATTGCTTAAACTTGATATTTTCAGAAAATCTTATTAGAAAAATATCAATCTTAGAGAATTATCTTTAGTTGTCATTTACTAAGTTTGTTTTAGTTTTGTACAAAACCAAAAAATTACAGAGTGCACTCAATCAGGATTGAACTCCCCAACAATGGTCTGATTAGCCAAATTCACTAATCATTAAGTTATCGCAAAATACCCACAAAATTATCTATTAATCTTAAAAAAAATTATTTGTATTGTTCATTTAACTAAATGTGAAGTTAGTATTAACAACTTTTTATTTTTCATTTCATATGCTAAGCATTATTGTTAGAAATGTTTTATTTTATTGTGTTGAATTAATTCCGAGGGCGCTATTGCAAAATGCGAAATAATTATCATTTGAGTCTAATTTCAAACTAAAACTTCATCGTCAGAGACTTGTTTTCTTTATAAATGAACACGATGTTGAATGTTCAAATTTTTTTGAATGTTGTAAACATGGTGCCACATGAAGTGTTTAAACGCTATGTGGAATAGACATGACTTCAGTTGTCTTAATCAATTTAATTTAATTCTATTTCAATTTAATTCTTATACTTAAATATGTATTTAAAATGTGTATGTTAATTAATGATATATTCAGTATTTAATTCTAACCTATTGTTAATCTGAGGGTGAAACTTAGCTTTGAATAAAGCCTCCTTAATTCTGAGATTATCAACTTTACGTACTATTGCTTCTATTTTAATGGAAGAATTATTATTTTTGCATTTAATTAAATGTTTATGGAAGGAGGATGCACATGTGTTGAGGTGTTCTTTAATTCTGATGTGGAAGGGTCTGATTGTACTTCCTATAAAAAAATTATGGCATTTTAAGCAAATGAAATGATAAATAAACGTGATTCAGTTTGGTGTTATTTGCCATGAAATAATTAAAAACATATCCAATGGAAGACATCAGATTTTTTGATTACTTAATTAGATTCTTTTTAATTAGTAATAAAAAAATAAAAATAAAAACACCCACCTCATTGCAGATTCTTGAACTAAATTATCTCAGATGTTTTTCCTGGGGAAAAACTTAAAGGATAAAGGTAATTCTCAAAATTTCATTTGATTAACAATCAAGAAATTGTAATTGATTTTTATATTTTAATATTACAACATTCTAGGCAAGATATAAATAAATGACGTTAGGAAAATTCAGTCATGAAAAGTTTTCTCATGTATGTGATAAGTACTATTAATACTATAAATACCTTTTTGTTTTTGTAATTGGAGTAATTTTACATTTTTAAAATATGGATATACTTGATAACCAATTATTGAATTATAAATTTTCTGCTCATTTGAATAAATACTGGATGTTAACAAAATTAAGTACATTTTCTTGTTTGTTGATCGAATAATAATTAATTCACACTTTCACTCATTATACTTTAAAATATTCTGATAGACCAAGTTTATATCCATACACACACAACTATTAGTCCAGGTTAAAAATACAGTAAGGATAACCCAAAGCTAAACTTTTTTAGATCTTATTTTTCTGGTGCAGGTATCATTGGGGAATGAGAAAAGTTTTGGTAAACTACAATTTGATTTCTTAAATCAAATTTCTCTATTTTCTCGTTCCCCAGTGATATTTGTATCAAAAAAATAAAATCTAAAAATGAGTTCAGGTTCATATTACCCTTACCATGATGCTTTTAAGCTAGATTTATATAATATATATATATGTGTGTATATATACGAGGATCATTAAATAAGTTTCTGGACTTTTTTCATATGGGCACTTTTATTGATAGTACACACATGAAACTCTAGTCCCCTTCGAAGTAATCTCCTCCGGCTGCAATGCACTTGTTGTACCGTTCCGACAACTTCTAGAAGGCCCCATGGAAGTCCTCTAGTGTGAGCGTGTCGATGACTTTCGTCACATCCTATTTCATCTCCTCAATTGTCTCATAATGACAGCCTCTGAGCTTAGAGAATAACCAAAAGTCACAGGGAGCAAGGTCTGGACTATAGGGAGGGTGAGGAACTGTGTTGATGCCCATCTTGGTCAAATAGTCTGTGACAAGGATGGAGTTGTCGACTGGTGCATTGTCCTGGTGGAAATGCCACTGACCCGATTTGAAGAGTGCTGGCCTCTTCTGACAGACTCTCTTCCTAAACTCTCTTAAAACCTCAACATAACCGTTTGGCCAATGACTGTGGTGTATTGACTTCCTTACTCCCACACCTCTCATCATCCCTCACAGACTCTGTGCCTTCCTTGAATCTCTTATGCCACTCAAAAACTGATGTTTGATTCATGCAAGATGGTTGAAAAGCAGTCTGAAGCATTCCATACGTTTCTGTGGCATTTTTTCCAAGTTTAAAACAGAATTTTATTGCATATCGTTCTTCTAAAGTGTCCTCACGTCCAGATTTCATTTTTGAAATTGACTAGCTGTGACAATCAGGCTTTAGTAGGGTGTATTCCAATTGCTGCTGTAGCTGTTCATTTGAAGCTGAAATCATAAAAATTGGTCAGTCATCTCATGAGATGTATAGCAATAACATACTGAATTTTCAAGAGTCCTCAACAATTTTAAGTGCCTGTACAAAAAAAGTCTGGAAACTTATTGAATGCACCATGTGTGTGTATGTATATATATATATATATCTTTTTTTCATTTGAAAACTAAACTCTAAAAACATCTTATTGCTTCTTACTCCACAAGACTGACCTATACTTGGAAAGTTGACAATCTCGCTTTTCTGCTTCTTCACAAGAGTAAAATTTTTAAAAGGTATGAAAGAAGACTTGTCTACAACATTTGAAAATTGACATATAATTTTTTGATAATCTGTTAATGTATTGTCCTAATAATATTAAAATAAAAACTTTTTTTTTTTTTTTTTTTTTTTTAATATACTTATATATCTGAAAAAAAAGTTATTGCTAAATTTTTACTCTTCCAAATCATACATTTGTTTAAATGTTTGTGTATATATAGACAACTTGATGTCTTTAAACTTTACCTTTAATTTTTTTATGAATTCCCAACCAAAACATTTATAATAATTTTAAGCATGCAAATAAATTATCCCAAATACACACACACATGTATAGTTTATTTATTTACACATATGAAATTCACTCTGAGCATGTGCAAAATTAAACTATTGGATTCTATAGTTACCAAGAAGCAAATGGGATAAGAGTTTGAAGCTCACAGAGAGCTTATTTTTCATTATTTTAAATCCATGGTCTTTCCTTATTGCCACAGATTAGTGACTTAAATAAATTGCAATAAAAAAAAGCATTAATAAGAAAATACTCATCAAAATTAATAATGATGATAGGAATCCAATAGCTTAATTTTTCAAAAAAAAAATGGATTGGAACTGCTAGTCTATTTAATTAAATAGACTAGCAGTGCCAATCCATTTTTTTTTTTTTTTTTTAGAATCCTAAATCTAATCTTAAATCCATCCTTTACTCTTTCTCTTAATCTCTCCCCACACTGTATTTGTTGTTGTTTTTAGTTAATTCTATTAATAGCATCTTTTATTTTTAATTTTGGTTAATGTTTTCTTTGGTTTTGGTTTTTAATGGATTTTCATTTTTTTATCGCAATTCATTTGGGATGTTAATCTACAGCAATGAGATTACATGGTGTAAATCTGAAATAATTAAGGATAAGTTTATAGTGAGATTCAAACTCACATTCCATTTTGTTATAAAAAAGCAATTGAAAAATTAAGATGGAAAAAAATTATTAAAATCAATAATAATTGATAATGCATCATCTAAAACTAAAAATAAATATTGGACAACTAATTCATAATATATATATATATATATATATATATATATATATAAATAGGTAGTCAGTGTCAGACTTTCACTTGCTGAGGCCCTAAGCTATAGATAATTTGAGGTCCTTCTCTAAAAAAAAAATTGTTTTCTATATTAATGTTAATGATAAAGAATGTTTGTGTGTGTACTCTTCCATTGAATTGGAGATATATATAATTTTTGATGAATTTGTATTAAAGAATTATAATTAGTGATAAAATAAAAAATTTATTTTCAAAAACAATGAAGCTCTCTTAAGCCTTAGTTTATTGGTAAGTCCAACACTAACTGTAAGTTCAAGACCTATACATCAGGAAGAATAACTTTTGCTGTATTATGTTGGTAATTACTGCTAACACCCAATTTTGAAGACGAGTTATTTCCCCTAGAACCATAAGCTTTGTAGCCTCAGTTCAAAAACAAGTGAAAAAGATTCTGTGACATGGAATAATGGCTCTGAGGATTTACATTTAAGCTAGACAAAAGATTGAAATGTTGTTGTTGTTGTTGTTAATAATGATAATAAGAAGGAACTTATACTTCAGGCTGCTTGTGGATGTACCCAGAACAAACTGCAACAGAAATAAAACACTGTATTTGGTAGGCCAATATGTTCTGCATAATATGTCAAAAAGTTAACCAAAAATATTGAGTGAAACAGATTTTGTTGAATTTTAGCAGTTTATATCGTCAAAGAACTTCAGCTTGCTCCCCAGAAACTCTTGGAAGTTGTACAATGTATTTACTGATTTACTTGCAATACCATTTGGTATTCTTGCTTGAAGCATAGTTTGGTTTATTTCTTTGCTTGCTCAGACTGTAAAGAGGTTTGTGCAAAGCACAATGAAATGGTCAGATTTTAGGGGGAAAAATGAGTTGCAGATGATTTTTTAACTTGTGAAGGGAGGGAGGGGGTCAAAGATTTTGCAGGCATTTCAGATTATTAAATCACAATATTTGAAATAAAGATGGTCAGTTATGTGTTTTGTTGTTTTTGTGAATTACTTGGCATAAAAAAAAATGAAATCTTTCTTTCTCTTACAGAATTATGTCCCTCATGAATCAAAGGGAGAGAGTGTGTTGGTAGCTGATGCAGACACCCGTGAACAGCTCATCAAAGATCACCTTACAAACAGAATAAACCAACTCACATTGAGTCTTCAATTGGCTGAGAGCAAAGCTATTAGCTTCCATGCAGAGGTTTCTATAGAATCTTTCTCTAAATTAAACAAAGTAATGTGGAAATAATGTTTTTTGATATAAGTTTTTGATGTGACATTCAAAATATCATCATGGCGTGCCGACAGCATGGATTTCCTTGATGAATGTATGTTTTTGCTGGTCAGTCAACACAGGTGTGTCCATAGGAGAACTTCGCTTATGAGTTCCTCCTCCTCCTCCAGCAACACCCATAAGGCCACTAGATTTGTTTAATTATGCAATACAATTCTTTAACCATCTGATTCCTCATGGAGCTCTAATTTCTGTTGAAAAGACTATATTTACAAAATTGCTGTAATGATTACTAAAGCTGAAAACAAAATTTAGAAACCTTTTGTTTAGTATGTAAAATTGTTAGATTTTACTTTTTAACCAACTTAATTATTTTCCTGTTAAAATATCTTTCTCTTATAAAATGTGCTTTATTTAATGAAAAATTATGATATAAAAAAATCTTTTAAAAGATATCAATTAAAATTAGCATATTATTAAACCTAGTTGCTATACAATCATATTTACAAATATTATGTGTAATAATCTTTTTTAATTTCTCTTAACAATTTAAATAGCAAATATAAAACTGGTATTTTCCTTTGAATAACAATAAATTGTAAAAGCTTTTTATAGCCATTGCTCTTCATAGTGACTGTATTTAGTGTATAACAGTCACTTTGAACCAAATTTGGTTGATGGTGAGGCTCCAGTTCTGAAATTTTGGGAGTGTGGTGTACCCCTTCATTGTTATTATTACCAGGTCTCCTCTAACCTTGTGTGATTGTAGCTGTTAGGGTCCCATTTATGGTTGTTTAAAAATTATTCATATTTGATTGGACTGTTTAAAAAATAAAATTCCCTCTAAAATGACTATGCAAAAAATATGTATGAACATACAATGAATGTGATTCTCTAACCTCTAGGCATAAAATAACCCTAGATGGGTTGATATGCCATTAAAATCAATCAATGACATTTGATGTTCTTTCATGGGACTTGGGTATCACTGGAGTATTGAACTGTCTTGCCTGATGATTGAACTTTCTTCAACTAAACAGAATTGATTATAGAAACCAATTTATTTATCCAATAGGCTATTAATGTGTTGACAGTCCTCGACACAATTTGACACTATTCTTTGATGTTATTGAGAGATAAATATAGCTTTGACAAGTAGAATAAACTAGTTAATGGGTTTAAACTAGCTGTAAAAATTTACTAGGTAAAACACAAAATATGTCTCAATGATGTCACAGACGTTGAATACCTAAGAACTTAAAACACTCACTAATCGTTAAGGCCAGTATTTCAGTTATTTTACTATACATTGTAAACCTAATATTTTGGTTTTGAAGAGATTACATCAGATAATATTCATAATAATAAAAAACTTATCTTTAATGGGGGTGATAGATACCTTTAAATAAAAATATATCCATCCAGGAGAGAAGTTTAAATGTGTTTATTGTGCTCATTTTAATGAAATTTATGAGCTTAGTTACTGGGCGTTTGTGGGCTAAGAATTAAAACCTATATTTGGTCTGTGTGTATAAATTGAAAAGGTTTACTTAGCATAAAGGTTTGATAATGCCTAACATTTTAAGCTATTTTCTAATCTATTTTAACCTTTTTTTTTCCCCCCTTTTCAGGTTCGATCTTTACACAAGAGACTTGCAATTGCTGAACAGAGTAAAGAGTCAGCCCTTGAAGAACTGAAGCAGGCTTCCTTGGCACAGGCTCAGCTCAAAGTATTATTTTTTATTTTCCAGTAAGAAGGGGAGATGACTTCTTAGCAAACTATCTGACTTTTTTATTGTATCTCTATTAGATTTTAAATTTTTATATACTTCTATTAACTCAAAAATGTTTTTTGGTAGAGCAGAGATTATAAAAAAAATCATAAAATATTTTTCTTTAAGCAGTAGATCAATTTTTGGGAGAATCAAAGAAAAGAGATGTCTTTTCCCAATCAGAATCCTAGTTGAAAGACAACAATCTACACGGTAATCATTTTTTTCTTTTCATTGTCCTTCAGCAGCTTAGAGAGGAGATGAAATCTGCTGAGCTGTCACAAGGAAAGAAGAAAAAATAAACAATGTCTTAGTTCAGGCTGAAAACAGACCGACCTGCCACCAATGGCAAAGATTATGAGACTAAACAGAATTGTACTATTTACAAAGAATTGATGGGGATTTTTTTTTTTCAATTTATATCAATTAGATATTTAATAATATCAAGTAGTCATTATCTTGTATTATTTTGAAGTTTATTTCTTAAGCAGGGAAAGATATTAGCTTTAAGAAAAGTTATTAATATTCCAAATTTTGTTCTTTGGACAATTGAATTTATTTTTGATGATGTTAACAAAATGTTTCAGCAGATTTTTTAAATAATGCTAATAAATATCAACTGGTAAAAATTAGACTGTTTCTGAAACATGAAAAGTTCAAATATGAAATTATTCATCTGCTTTTAAGAATAGAAAGAGAACAAAAATATAACACAATGGCTAATGTACAAATAACTGGATAAAGCTTATTAACATGGTTTTGTAACACATTTAGTTGAAATATATTTTCAGGTTCAATTTGATATCTGCTATTGCTATCACATATGTCTTGGACTAGTATCAAAATATACACTTTTCTTTTGATGGTATTTTAAGAACTAAATGTAAGGATATGGGTTATTAGTAATTATACCTACCATATTGTTATAAAAATTTAATTTTTTTTTTTTAATTGAGTTGTTAGGCATTTCAACACAAGTTATTCAATACACTCATTTATTTGTCATCAAACTCATTATTCTTAAAGTTTATTCATTAAATGCCTAACATAAATCAAGTAAACATTTAAAATAAGTTTTAATCACCAGATCTCTTGCTATAGAATTTTCCGTAAGATTTTCATTTCAATCAGTGCTTTTTTTCATCTGTTTCTACTAGGATGAATTGACCACTACAACCCGAAGTTATGAAGGTCAGCTGAGCATGATGAGTGAACATTTGGCCAGTATGAATGAAAAATTGACCAGTCAAAAAGATGAAATTGATGAATTAACAATGCAGCTTTCCATGGTTAAGGTAAATGTTAATATTGTACTTACTTCAGACAGATAAGTAAAGTATAGGGCTGTGAAATAACATAAAATATATATTTTTTCATAACCCATATATCAGATTATGTATTGATACAGAAACTCATTTTGGAGACATTCTGAGCATAAGTTATCGGTGTAGGAAATGGAATTGACCACCAGAGTTCAAATCCTAGATGAGGCTATTTGTATTTTATATTCCACTAATGCCCTTGGGAAAGCCATGGATCCATTTCTTCTCCCACCCTAGCTACTAGGGCAGACTTGGTTCGTTAGGCAACTAGTTTAGGAGAAGGAAAACTCTGAATTCAAAACCAGTTTAAAAATTGGCCTTATGTCACATCCTGCCTGTACTGAAGAGGTTGGGTATTCACACAGGTACTCATATTGTAGCTCATTGTACAGGCATGAAAGCGATATAAATGAATACCTTTATTGATTGTTAATAATTTTACTCCTTAAGATGGCAGGATTATGAACCAACTAAAATAAAGCAAAAAAAACAACTCTGAAAATAGAGAATTCAGAATAATTTTAAAGGTATTTACTTTTTTCATTTATCTAATTCTGACTATCCATTAGCTTAGTCTGGCACAAAGCTACAACAGTTGAATATCCAGTGAAGACCAAATTCATTAACAATCACCTTCAAAATATATCTAACTATTGATCCATCTATTACAAATATTCAGAAGGCATGTTTTTTATTTTAGCCTGCTGAATTTGGCAACTGCTTAATTGAATGTTTAGAGTTTAGGCTATTTTGCAATTTCCATTATATTTAGAGGCCATTAGCCTAAATGAGTAGTGTTCGCCAATGGTCCAAAAGACTGGGGTTCAATCTCAGGTCGAGTCATACCAAAGACTCAAAAAATGGCACTTGATGCCGCCTTGCTTAACACTCAGCATTATAAGGTAAGGATCAAGGGTAAAGTGGAGCAATCCAGGGAATCGAGTAGCACTCACCCCTACACCTCAGTGTAGTAGCTATTGAAAAGGGAGCCTTCAGGTCACCCTCAACTAAGGTCACTAACTTTACTTACGTAAAAAAATTTTTAAGTCAAATGGTCAAAATAGCAAATAAAAATTAATTTAGAAAAACATACAACAATTTATCAATTATATCTAATCTATTGCATACCTCACATGATATAATGGTTCACAATGTGGATTAGCAGACCATTGTTAGTGAGTTTGATGTTCACTAGGTGTCCCATGCTTTCAACCTTGTACCACCACTAACCTAAGCTTAGTAAATCACTACATTCAACCTATTCTCATTTAAAAAAAAAAAAAAAACTGGCAGAGCAGAAATAAATGAATCATTATGTTACTAATTTTTTTCCATGCAATTCTGAGTTTTCTTGTAAACCAAAATGTTTCTTTAATTTTTTTTATTGGTTTTTATTTTATTTGACTTTATTTTTTATTTTACAGGGACAGAAGAAATCAAAAAAGTAATGCTTTGCAGTATAAGAAAAACAAAAATGACTTTATTTGTTCTTTGATTATTTTCTTTGTGTGTCGACTCCAAAGCTGAATGACAAAAAAATAGTATCAGGTTTCTTCTGTCTCATTTTTTGTTCTTTTATTTGACCTCTTTAGGGTCATCTCTGCTCATAGCAAAATCTCTGATCATGCTGAAAAAATATCTTTGAACTATACGGAAAAAAAAATGAATGAATGAATGAAAATAAATTATAAAATAAAAGATTCTGTCATTAATTTCCAGTTGGCATTGTCCTCATTTTTGTGTTTCTTGGTTTTGATAGATTGTTCACCCGTAATTATTAGTTACCCAACTTTTGTCGAGATTCCCCAATCAGTTTTTTTTTTTTTTTTTTTTTTTTTTTTTTTCTAGCTTTCCTCTTGTTTGGGCTTGATAGGCCAAAATTTAGGTTGGTTTTTTTTTCTTATACATCCAATATTGTCCACCTGTACAATTAATTGCAATATGACTTGATTACAAGTACTGAATTATACTGACTATGGTAAGGTAAAAATGGTATGACTTGTATGACTATGGTAAGGTAAAAATGGTATGACTTATATGACTATGGTAAGGTAAAAATGGTATGACTTATATGACTATGGTAAGGTAAAAATGGTATGACTTATATGACTATGGTAAGATAAAAATGGTATGACTTATATGACTATGGTAAGGTAAAAAAACAATACTGTATCATTTGTACAACACACTATTTCACCTTCTTTATTTCTATCCTTTTCCTTTTCTCCTCTTTTTCATTTTCTCTTCTCTTCTTCTCTCCTTTTCTTCTTCTCTCCTTTTCCTCTTCTCTTCTTCTCTCCTTTTCCTCTTCTCTTCTTCTCTCTCTCTCTCTCTTTTCTTTTTATTTTTCTCTCCTTTTCTCTTCTCTTTACTCTCTTTTCTTTACTTTCTTTACTTCTCTCCCTCTCTCTTTCTTTTCTTTACTTCTTTCCTTCTTCAGCTGTAGTCTCTACTCTCTCCAACTAAACCTTTTTTGTTTACTTTCTTGCTAGCTAAGTCGCATTCATGAAACTAATTGAGGTGAGATGAGATACAATGATCTATTTGCTTCATTTTTGTCATGCCGTAATTTTTGGATATTTTAAACTGGTCATTCTTGTTAATAAGAACTAAAGAAATGACTGGGGGGGAGAGTGTCAACACATTTCAATTCTAATTAGTTTTGTTACTGCTTAGGTATAATGACATTTATGTAGATAAATATTGTTCTCTTTATGAAATTAACTTCTATTCTACAAGCTTCTTGGAGATGGGATGTATTCAGGGTCTTTTAAAGGAATTGAACATGCAAAAGTCAAACAATGATTCTATTGTCATTCAAGTTCAGTTCACATTAATATTTTTGAAGCATCAGATTACTTTACTGTTATGTAAAGTATATATGTGTAACTTCTGAAAGAAATTTCTAATTTAGTTAGACTGATTCTGAATCTATTATCACCAGTGTTCATTAATCACTGACCTACAGTGCACTGATGGTTATTTTCGGTTTTCGCTATAAACCCTATAAAATTTAATGAATCAATCCTCTTTCTTTTTTTCTTTTTTCTTCTAGTCTATCTAATTTTTATCAGCTTTCACTTTTCTTGTCTTTATGTGGAGCCAGAAGCCAAAATGATATTTGGAATTCTTTATGGCCCTACATATGTTCTTTGTTTAAACAGTTTTGTGTTGATGATAAAACACATAAACCAGAAGTGCAAACTCAACCTGGATGAACTCCAAGTTATAGTAATGGATCTTACTGAATAATATTTTGGTTAATTCTGGGTTCAAATTTCCATTTAATCTAGATATGTCATCTTCCTAATCTAATACTATTGTCATATCATTTTATCTTTTTATAATTATTGACAATAAAAGTTATTAAAGTAAAAAAGAAAAAAATGCTTATTGTATTGTCTCTAAGTAACAAGAATAGGTCAAGTAAAAAAATAATTCCTTATTGTTGATACTCTATAACCCAGTACGACCTGTCACATATTGCTTAAAGAGAATCTTGGCACTGCTTAAGTAACTAGCCATCAGAGAAACTACTCAATATGGCTTATGGTAAACACTCATTCATTTAATATAATTTTAAAAATATATATATTTTATCAATAAATATTATAAAAAAGATTCATCTGATAATAAAATGCAATTGATCAAATGTAATAAAAAAACACAATTCTACAGAAAAGGAACATTGATTAAAAGAAAGCAGTTGTACATTGTTGCTTAACAATTTGAAATTATTTGTATATTGTCTAAAATATCTTCAATATTTCTTTTCTGATCTTTTGTGTTATTTTTTATGACCCACTGGCTTCCAGAGACTCATATGGTGTTTGTGCTTGATGGCTGGTTTAATTTAAGGCTAGTCACCTGGTCCTAGGGGCTTTTCCACAAGGCAGCACCTACCCTCATCCCTTGTCTAAAAGGGGCAGGGCTCGGTTTATTATTCAGTACATGGGGCACTCCTGAGAGGGAATGTCAAGGGAACCAAGCATTTTATTTTATTTATTTTTTTTTTTTTTTGTGACAGCTATGAATCTAGATTTGTGTATAAACCCCCCCCCCCCGCTGCTATAAAATGATTTCATGTCAATTCTAATTTGGTGAGAAGTCAGCGGAAAATACAAAAAGTTTTATGCTGCCCATAAATATGTCAATAAATACAAACTTTCATGTACAAAAGTGAAAATTAATAATAAAAATTTGTGTTTTTGTTTGGCAGGTATGAAGTATTGCTGTCAACAGATTTTTATATAATTTTTGCTCTTGTTATAAAAAAGAATGGTGGTTATGTTTTTGAGGTATTTATTTGATGAAGTGTGATAAAGAAAACAAAAATTCAGATTATGATACCATGTTTTGTTTTTTTGTTTGTTTTTTTTTTTAAATAAATAAAACTGAAAATAGTCAATTACAATTGATTTGTTGATCTTTTAATCAGATGATAAATATCTTCTTTTTAAATTGCCATGATTTACATTTTGTTTTCCTGGATGCAGTTGTCTGGTTCAACTTGTATCTTTCAGATTCATAAATCCTAATGGTGTGCAGTTTCAACAGCTTTGTATTAGAAACAGTTTTTCTTGATGTGTCCAAAGAAATCTCTCTCTCTCTCTCTCTCTCCTTTTCATATATCTTTTTTTTCTTTTGTAATTAACAAATTAATGAAAATCTAATTCATTTTTGGATAATATTTAGATTCTGATATCATGTCATCAAGAAAGAGTTAAATGAACAAAATAAAATTTAAGGGAAATATTTTGAATTTATTTCAGAATAAAATGAATTTAAAGGAAAAAAAGCAATAAACATTTGACACAAAAAAAACAATCCTTAAAATAATCAAATTATAAAAAAAGATTATTTCAAAAAGAAAGAATCAAATATTTTTATGTATTCTATTAATTTGAAGGGCCTGAAATAAAAAAAAGAAATAAGTTTGTTTTATTTTTTTTATCTAACTTAAATATTGTTAATTATTTTTATATTATAAATTAGATTTACTAAGATGATCAACTGTATAATCTTTGAACATTTGTTGATAGAAATTATGGAAAAAAAATCAAACATTTTATAATGCAAACCCTTGTCAAATCTAAAAATAAGTTGGCGACCACAGTCAAGGGTAACTCGACGGTTTCCTTTAAATAAATTTTCAACTGATTTATTTATTTACATATAATTTATTCGAGAAGCACTTCATTATATAAATTTAGCAATATATTTGAACTATGAGTCAAATTAATGAAATCGTTAAAATCCCTGTTCCTTATGAAATTTTTATTGAATCTTAAAGACAAGTCACCTAAATTAATTTATATTGGTAATACAAATAATTCAATATACAGTACTGTGCAAAAGTCTTTAACCATTTTAAACTATTATAAATTTCTCATTCCTAACTTATAAGTGGATGTTTCATATTGAGGTTTTTTGTTTTTGTTTTACCAGTGAAACATTTGCCCCATTGGAGTCCTTTCCATATCTAATCAATATATTTATTAGTAGGGGTTTAGAATGACAGAAAATGCAAGACCACCCCCAAAAGTTTTTGGCCACTTTACATTAACCAATCAAGATTCAGTGTTTTAAAACAGAAGAATGTTCTATTGCCAATATACAATTCATTTTTATGCAACAACACTGACTTTTTTTTATTGTGAAAATTCTTACATCTAAAATCATAGAAAATTTTCCAAAGAAATAAGGATGAAGAATTTCAAGGAACGGTATCTCAGAAATCCTCTTAAAGTTTCAAGACACTGGAAATGTTTCGGATTGACCAAGATGTAGTTACCCTCGAAAGCTGCCGCACTGGACGGTAAGCAAACTTATGAAGGCAACAAAAGCCAAAGAAGACTGCCAGACAAATGATGGATAAGTGTGACTTATTCAATTTGATGTCCGTAGATACTACTAAACATATCCTTTGAGAAGATGAACTGAAGAGGCTCATTGCAGCTAAGAAAGCAGCATAAACTAAAAAGCATTAGAAGGCAAAAGATTAAGTTGGTCAAAAAGCCATGAATTATGGGATTCAGATACTTGAAATAAGATCATATTTAGCAATATAATTTGGATGGAGCAGTATTTTGATAAGCAAGAACGTGTCAGAATGCCTCCAAGAAAGTGAAACGACAAACGAGAGAAGTTTGCGGGTATGAGTCTGATACTTTGGGGGATACATAAAAAAATAATGTTAAGCATGCAAATTATCTCCCTTGATATTCTCGAGAAGAAAAGGCATTATTCGTGACCGGAAGTAAACAAACAGCCATATTGGTTGGTGTGAGAGTGTAAGAAGTGACGGGTAATAAAGGCGTCTCCGTATGCAGAGTGTTATAGTCTGAGTTCTTTGTTTTTCACATAATGGTTTAAGAGAAAGAAACTCTTTCTCATTCAGCAGTGACCACTTGGATTGGAAAGACCTACTACTTTCCTGCTGCTGGTAGGGAAAACCACATATCTTCTTAGCAGCACGCTGGCTCACTCTCCCACCAGTAGACCTACAAACTCACAATTCACCAGAAATGACTCTCCTATAGCAAGCTGATACTGCCAAAAAAAATATTACCAAAAACACCAACTGGATACAACCACTGATTTTGGACTTATCACCCACTACTAAGAAAACTGACTTTGGACTTATCAACCACCAAAAACAACAAGTACATTTCAATGTCTTATTTGAGAGATGTGACTGTTCTTTGATAGTCTAGGATGACATCTCCTTGCTACAGAGTAGGCATATGAAACCCAAAGATAAAGTTAAAAATTTAAAAGGTGTCTTTGTCACTATTCTTTCTTTCTTCAGTAGTTCTTTTGCAGTCTTTATAGACGGAGAAGATGCCAATGTATTAAATGGGGTAAGAGGAAGAAGACAATGGATTCAGATATCAAAACCCCAAACCAACTACTACCAACCAAACAAAACAAATAACACCAACAAATTCTCCTTTCCCCATAAACCACCCACAGAATGAACTGGTCTAAGGATTAAGATTGGTGCCCACTCTAGAAAGTCACTAAGAAGTGAGTAGTCTGCCTGACTGTCTTTCCAACAACAAACAACTGAGGTTGTTTACCTGAGACAGGGCAAATTGTATTTCTCTATCTGTAATCAAATATTCCATCTTAAATTTGTGTTGACTATTGCAACTCATGACACAACAGGTAGAAATTTTTCAAGTTTAAACAACTAAGGTTTTCAGTCCAAACTTTTGAAATTTGTTTTAATTGAGAAGGTGACAGAAATTGAAAAACATTTACATATTATTGGTGACACCTAAAAGATGTACAATGGATGTGTAACTGATTGAATAAAACACAGACCTACTAACCAATCATTTTTATTTCTTTAAATAAAATGAAAAGTTTGTTGAAAAAAAGTCAAGTAAATATTGCTAACAAAAAGAAAATTTGTTGCAGTTTGCATAGTTCTAGCTTTCAACAGACAAAATAGTTTTGTTTTATGTGATCTTCCTTTGTATGTATCACTATATATGATAATGTATGTTTGTATGCTAAATGTCAGCAGGCAAAAATGTTTTTAAAATATCACTATTTTCAACAGGCTTAAAAAAATATTAACAAACAAAAGATTAATATTTTTTTGTTTGTCAAATTATTTTTGTGAATGTTAAATATAAACAAGTTCCAATGAATTTATTTCTTTTGAATATTGGAGAATAAAAGAAATTTACTCAAGATTTGCTTGACAAAAATGAGCAATCAATAAATATATGCCTCTGTGATATTTACTGAAAACTAAAGAAAAGTGTGTTCTACGGCTTTATGATTCAGATCAGATCAAAATTAGGTTTTAAGAATTAATGATTTCTCTGATTCTAATTGGCTAAAAAAATGTATTTTAAACAATTTAGGTGAGAAAATATTTCTTAAATTACTTTTAGTTTTAATCCTTCAGATTTGCACAGCAAGTCAAATATTGTCGTCTGGGAAATATAAAAATAGTTTTAAGAACAGCACATAAAATACTGATTGGTTAATAAATGCAAAAATATAGATACAAAAATGACAGCTTCTTCAGCCAATTTTTGCACAAAAAATTAACATTTTAAAAAGATTTTCCATAGACATATTAAGCGATGGATAATTGTGTTATGCATGGTGTTACATTGTTATTTCCTCACTAAATGTTGTTGGAAAATAAAGGAGAGAGAAGAACGAAGATGCTGTAAGGTTTTTATATGGCAGCGTGGAATAAAGGGTTCACGTTTATGCTGCAAGTCTGGTAGGAAGGAAGGAAATAGTTATGGAGTTGATGAGGAATTTTAACAGCTAAATGCTTGAGCGAAATGTGCAGCGTTGCGGTTAAGGCATTGTTGAATGTGTGAGTGAGATATGGTCGCCATAGGTGTAGCAAAAGTCATGTTTGCTGGTTGAGGACAAGAACGTTGTCGTCGTCCATGAATGTGTGGTCCTGGTTTTTTGGGGAGAGAAGCGTGAATGTCTCCAGAAAATGCTGCCCAGGGAAGAAGTGGCTGGATGTCTGAGCGGAATTTTGCATCACAGTCGACATAGTCAAAGTTGAAGGCAACTTAAAGTTATTCCTGTGTGTGGCATATTGAATTCATCTAATTCATATTCAACTGGGAACTCTTGGTCTATGAGAGGTCCATAAATTAGATGACTTTCTTCATTGTGTCATGATGCTGCTGCTAATGAAGAGAGTGGACAGTAAGTACATCTGTCCTGTTAGAAAGCTTCTGAGGAAGAGAGTGTTTAGCGGGCTTTTCCCAATTTGGTGCTGCCTGGAAATAGGGTCCAGGCTGAATAGGATAAGTCATCCTGATTGGGTGAAAATATGTGTCGACCCTAACGGTCAAATTAATTAACATGCCAAGCAAACATATGAAGTTCTTTCTGCTATACATATATAAGTATATTGAAAAGGAAGTCAACAGCTAACTTTTTAAGTCTTTGGTTTTATTGTTTACAAATGGAAAAAGCAAAAACCACAACAGAATAAGAAAGAGAAGGGATAAAAATAGTGAGAATAAAATTTATAGACAGCTAAGAATAAGAAAGATTTGGACAGCTGTAGGTTCTTACTATAATTTGCCAAATGTCTTTTTGTTTTTTTTTCTATTTGCCATCACATCACTCAAGGATAGCTAGAGCTATGGCCACAAATTTTCTGTAATTAATAATGGAACATTCTTAGCTCATTAGTTTTTGAAAATTCTAAAACTATTCAAGTTTTTAGCAAATGGTTTGATTTACTATGTGAATATAATACTGAACTGGATCTTTACTTTGTGTCCATCAACTTTGCTAAACTGAATATTTGTTTTTTACTTTAATCATATAAAGTAGAAATCAAACTAAAAACTTTCTTGCTAGAAACTAAAAGTTTAAACATTTTTTCTGCATATAACTTTCTAGTCAGTGGAAAATGACAACTAAAAAATCATGTTTCCACTTGGAGTATATACAGGAGCTACAAATATTGACCTTTTAGCAACATTTATTAACTTATAAGTCCTCACAAAAACTAGATTTGTTCTTATGCCTGTATTTATTGCTGGACAGATAAATCAATTTACATCTAGCATAAATCATTGATTTTTTCCTATCTAACAACATTAAGCTTTGTTCAATGTGTAGTTAGAATCTATGACCCCTAATTGGGACCAATTGTCCCATTTAGACCTTTCATAGAAACTAGTTTGTCTGGAGAGCAGGTTTTCAGCTAATTATATGAATATATAGGTTACATGCAAAGCAAGTTGCAGTTATTTCATATATACGATATGAAAATCTCAAAAGATGGTTAATTTTGACATAAATGACTTAATATCTTTATTGTAAAAATGGTTACCTTCTCCAAAACAGCCAATCATACCACAAAATTTTTGCTTATTCAATATTCAGTTAATATTTATTGAAAAAAAAGGCTATTTTCTTTGTTACCCACGAGAAGTTTGGGATCTTTTCATGTTTTCAAGCCTACCAGCTCCGTTGGTGATATAGGCTGCCTGTATCACCTGCTGAAGGGTAAAACACCAAAAAAGGGGTGTCTTGAGTATGACATTAAACTACATATGATGGTGTGGTTCCAGTTCTGGAGCTCTGGGGAGTGTGAAGCATTCCTTTATTGCCATTACCCTCAGGTCCACTCTAACCTTGTTTTGTAGTACCAGTTAAGATCCCATCTATGGGTCAAATATATCTGAATTTCTGAGGTTTCAAAGTTTTCGGACTATTGTCTTTATCTTTATTGTTATATTCACAACGTTTCAGCCGATATGTCCTCCAGCCTTCTTTAGATGTTTCTTGATGAGCTTGGAAGTTCAAAGTTCTTTGCAGTCTCCCAAGTTTAACAAGAAACACCTGAAGAAGGTCAGAGGATATATTGGCCAAAACGTTTTGAAGATAATAATAAAAATGAAGATAATGGCCCAAAACCCCTGAATGATAAAAATCAAATATCTTTTTAAAAATAATTCAATTGAATGGTATGCAAAAAAAACCCTATAAAACTCTTAAGAAACATTATCGTCACAAAAATGTAAAAGCATAAAATAACTCTAGGTGAGTTGGCATGCCATTAATATTAATCACTCTAAGTCGACTCTTTGATACACTTTTCTCAAACACTACTGATCTATTTTATTGCAAGATATGACCATATTGCTATGACATTTAATTTGGTATCCCTGTTTACAATACCAGTTCCATTGTTTCAATAATAAACAAAATAATTGTCCAAAAAAAAAAAAGACTGTAGATTTCATAGGAAGAAGCCACAGTGACCAACTAAATACAAAAAGGTGCTCAACATAGGACAAAACCAAAATACTTTTTTGATTGAGCATATATAATTAAATAAATTTGGGCATCCCATAAACCAATTATTACTGTGTAATGATTTAAATTCTCACAAGATGCCCCTTGTGCCAGATCCAAGTAATGCTTAGTTAAAATGGGGCATTTTACATGGTGTAACAGCAAGTTAGGCTGGAAAGCAATTAATGTGTTTGATTCTCCCTGAGTACCACATACTTCTCGTCTTGTCCTAAATTGACCTAAGTAAATGGCTACATTTACTCAAATTCATTTTATCAAATTATATAAAACACTGACAATACATTGGTCATGCAATTATGATATCATAGGGCATTATTCAACATAATGATACGATTGATTATCTCCCTTGATCTAGAATTATGTACCCTTGATAAGAATAACATCATCTCTTTTATCATCACCTTCAACTGCTCTCACTTTGCGACAAAATGTATTTTTTTCTATGTCATGTGTATCTGTTGGTTCCTCTTTTATGCCTTCAGATCACAATAAAATTTCTCATTACTCAGAAATGAGACCATGTTGTAAAAAGTATCAAAAAGTTCCATTTTTAAACTTAAAAATTGATGAATTTTGGACTGAGGATAACCTTTGTCTACAGGATTTTGTCGGCTCTCTGTGAAGTGTGAAATGGATTGATAAGCTAAGCTAAATAAAACCAATTCCACTACCCATGTTGGCCCAGTTAGAAGTGACTCTAGAATATGCTGGCAACATCTCTGCAGAGGGGTAAGACCTCACCCCATCCCAACAAGTGTCCTGGATAGAACACTGAACTGGAACGGATGGTAAGGCTCTAATCCGGGAGCTTTTAGGAATGTGGAGTAGCCTTTCATTGTCATAACTCTCAGGTCAACTCTAAAATCATTTACTTGTGACAAATAGAGTGATGTTAGATAGCAATACTTGAAACCATTTAATTGTATCTAAACAAATGAACAGGTCATGTAGAAACTGTTACCTACAAACTATTCATTTACAAATCCTATATATTTAATATATGTATAAACAGGGTTTGGCATTAAATAACCTACAAGGGTTGATATACTCATACCATAAAAAGCAACCAACCGATCTACCCATATTATATGTTTTTACTAAATAGGACAACAAGCAAAGTAGATCGTGAAATTTATTCTTAGCACACCAGCTCTCACTATGCCACTTGTCTCAGTTAAACACTCTCCACGATGTTTTCTCAATTTCACTGAAATATTACAGCTGGTTTGGTTTCTTTGTTTAATGGCATTTTAACTTTTGCAGGTTATTCAATGCCAAATCCATCCTTCTAGAAGAACAGCAGTGGTACTATTTAACCCATAGCTGGGAGGATAAGGGGGTTCATAACTTTCCCAAGAGTATTTGTCTAAAAGTGAATGTAATAGTGCAACTAGAGTTTGAACTCACTTACTACTATTCTGCAGTCCATCGCTTTAACCATTACACCACGAGGACAACCCCTCATATTACTGCTGATATTGTTTGGGGGGTTTTATAAACCCCGAAAAGCCTGGTTTAATCCTACGTTTTGTAAAAGAATAAACCGTACTTCAACAGCAGTAGAGAATTGGAGACAGCTTTTGAAGAAAGGGACGAACGACTTATACGTGCAACAAAATTTATATACAACAACAACAACAATAAACAGGGTTTACACCAAATGGAATAAACAATGAATTGGAAGCGTTCACAAAAGAGAGTTCAAGGAAGAGTTCAAGGTGTAATATAAAGTAAGGTTTGTTGTGAAGGTTGTAAGGTTTTGTAAAGGTGTTTGAAGGTATGTGAAGGGTAAAGTAGGTTTGATAAGGTTTGTGGGTAAAGTGGGTGAAGTAAGTTGGTTTGCAGATAAAATGCCTACTGGAACTTAACTGTGTGTGTGTCCTGTTCCTTTAAACTTTGCACGTGCGTTCGTCGCTCTTGGGTCCCAGGTGGTGTAAGGTACCAAAATACGTATGCTGTCAAGGGCTGCTACAATGGACCTGATGCTAACAGTTGTTGGTAGTGGAACCAAAAGAGAGAGAATCTCTTTGTGGAGCTCTTTTTTATAATGGACGCCACGTGACCCCAAGGGGCTGCTGCTGCTGATCGGTGAAACAGGATCACCAGTTCCTTACCAAAATTTCTACAATTGGAATTTGAATTAATAATTGTTTTATTCTTTTTAAATTCCATAAAAATTTAACTCTACTTAAAAAGCAAACATGCTTATATCAAATTTCCATGACCAGATGAAAGAGAGAAAAAAGAACGCATAACTATGAACATTTATTGATTCTCAGGATTTTTTTTATTGTTGATTCTAAAAATGGTTCTAATATTTTTAGAATCTATTTTTGATTGGCTGGTTAGTTGGTTGGTTGGTTGAGTTTTATGGCATGTCAACCATTGTGGATGATTTAATGCCAAATCCTGTTTATACATATATTAAATATGTATGATTTGTAAGTGAATAGTTTGTAGGTAACATTTTTGAAATGAGCCAGAGCTTATTTGTTTGCGCATTGTTAAATGGTTTCAAGTGTTGCTATCAAACACTAATAGTTTTATTTGCGCAAAATTAAAGGGTTCCAAGGTGGATGTGCCCGTGGTGTAATGGTTATCGTCATAGGAAATGGACACGGCGACACAAGTTCAAATCCTGGACGAGACTGATTGCATTTCACATAGCACTAATACCCTTGGGAAAGGTATGAATTCAATTATTCTCCCTCCAGCTATGGGTAAATAGTAGGGCAGACTGATTCTTCAGCCTTGGTGAGGCAACTAGTCTAGGAGAAGGAAAACTCTGAAATCAAACCTGTTAAACTCCGCTTAATTGACCTTGTGTCATATCCTGCCCGAGCTGAGGGGTTGGTAAATATGATTAAAGGGTTCCAAGTATTGCTATGTAATACTGATAATTCAATTTAACAGTGATTTGTTTGCAGAATTAAAGGGTTTCATGGATAGAAAATAATTAAATATTTCACAGTTGGGATCCTAATAGGTACAACCACTCTGGGTCAGAGTGGGCCTGGTAGTAATGGCAAGGAATAAGTACTCCGTATTTCCCAAAGCTCACCATTTATTAGTTTACTGTCATACTCAGGAGACTCATTGGAGATGGTGGTCTTATCCTTCAGCAGAGATACAGTCAGCATATTCTTCAGCCAACAACCAGCTGGGAGTGCAGTCGGCGGTGGGTGGGGCACTATAGAATAAACCAACTGCATCACTGCAGAGGAGTAAGACCCTACCCAATGTGTGTCCTGGATATGACATTAAACAATCTGATGGTGAGGCTGCAGTAATGCTGGAGTACTGGAAAATGTGGAGTGCCCCTTCATTGCCTTTGCTCACAAATCCATTCTGGCCCAAAGTGGTAGCACCTGATAGAGTCCTATCTATGGGTCAAATAAAACTGTTTGACATTTAAATTGAGTGCAAACAAAGGACTTATGCCAAACTGAATTGCTTGAAGTGGAACTGTTTGATCATTTAACTGTGTATAAACAAATGACTGATGTTTAATTGAATTGTTAGTGTTAAATAGCAATACTTGAAAACATTTAATTAGGTATGATTAATAGTAATTTACAAAGCTTTTTGCTTATATGTGTCACAAGGCCATATAAATGGGGCACCCAATGAGACTCAAACTCACTCATGAAAATTTGCTAGTCTTGCTTCCAAACCATTAAACCACCTGAGGCACCCAATAAAAATTTATGAAGCTCATTGCTTCAGTGAAGCACAAGGCCAAATGAATGGGGCATCCAATGAGACTCAAACTCACCCGTGTAAGTTTGCTAGTCAAGCTTGCTAACCATTAAACCATCCGAAGCAACCAATAAAAGATTAATAATAAATAGAATTATTCTTATTTGATAGAAATAAGTGAAACTATTTTTTCAAATTTATCTCAGGCTAGTTTTAAAAAGTTATTTACAAAATGTGTTTAGAAATCATATATTAGATATATATGTGTAGAGAAGAGGAAAATCTCGTATTTTGTTTTGGCGCGCTATTTAATTCAACACTGAATTTCACCCAATCAGGATGACTTATCCCATTCAGCCCGGACCTTTATTTCCGGCTAGCAAAACGGGTGAGCGGCCAAACACACTCTCTTCGGCTCGAGACGGCGACCAGAACGGACGTGTCTCTGGTCGCCCCTGCTTAGCGATGCCCTTTAGCTAAACAAGCCACCCAGTGCGGACATATCACTGTGGCTTTAACCCTAGCAGCAGCACAGCGAGGGAACCTTCTAATTTATGGATTCTTTGCGTCTAATATATTTTAGACCAAGGAATCCCAGTTGAATATGAATTAGATACGTTCAGCATGCCTTCCACAAGCACCACAAAAATTTACTATGTCGATCCGAGCGCCACTCCGCTCTCGACACAAAACTACACTGTGACTTTGAATACTTCCCTCACACGTCCAACGACACGCTGCCATTTCCAGCATCCCGCTAAGCCATTTCGTCTCAAACATCCAGCAAGCCTAAACACCACGAGTCTTGCAGCACCAAGAACAAACCTCCTCAAAGCTGCAAATAAAGAACTTTCGCTGTTGTGAGTTACCAAAGCAATGGTCTCGTAATTCATTTCTGTTGCCATAAAATCTATAGTGTTCGGGAAAATAACTAATTCCCTCAAACTGCTATATATGTATAAAAAGGATTTAGCATTAAATGACCTTCAATAGTTGATATGCCATAAAACCAAACCAACTAGCTGGGCTGTCTATTTTTGAATTTAAACTCTTTTAGAAGGTTTGGTTTGGTTTCTTTGTTTTATAACCTTTGTGGGTTATTTAATTCCAAAATCATCCTTGTAGAAGAATAGTATTGATACTGTTTAACTTATAACTTGGGGAATAGGAGGCTTTTTACCTTTCACAAGGGTTTTAGTTTGAAAATGAACAAAATAGTATGACTGAAATTTGTACTCACTTGTTACAATGTTGAAGTCCAGCATTTGAACCATTATACAATGGGGATTACCCTAACAAAATTCTGGAAAAAACATCTTGTGTATAATAATATGCATTGACTTTTTGGACCTTGTAGCAGCAGAATTTATACTAAATTTAATGTTTGTTTAACTTTTTACCTAGTTTGTATCAGCTAAAAATAAGAGTTTATATAATGTTTTGAAGAACAAAATTTACTCCATATTTAAAACAGAGATAAAGGCACGTTCATACAAAAATCTAACAAACTTTCAATGAAAATAAGTTCACAATAGAAGAAACAAATTATAAACAAACACAAATTCCAGTGGCCATTTCTTTGTAGTGTTTGTTACACAATTGTTAGTTTGGACTGTACATATATCATAGTAAAAAAAATCTAAACAAACAAACACCACTTCCCAGAAGTGATAAATCACTGATGCCGTCAGCCAATGGGTATCTAGGGACTGGTTGTTAAGGAACCAAATCACTCCACATAAGACGTCTTTTAAAAATATAAAATTCAGCCGGTCTTTCCAAGGACAGTCCACAAATAATGGACAAAATATGTAGTAATAAAAAACAACTATTTTGTGATAATAAGCAAACTCATTCTATTTAGACCACATAGAGTAGTAACACACTGTAGACATAAAAGCGTCGGTATTAAAACGGTCAAGTTAGCATTGGCTGGACGTATAGGATTAGGGACTTTGCCATCAAATATGGCAAACAACTCAAACTAGATAGGACCATAAAGGCGAAGTCTTCAGAAGATAAACTCTCCCGGGCGGTGCAGGGGGGACTCCCTAACCGTAGAACTAGTTAAGGGGGACCTTGAACGCGAGGCTAGCGAGCATTACAAGTGCTTCGTAGTCAGAAATGTGCATGAGGAAGAGTTGCAAAGATTCCCTTATCGGTAGTTCAAATTCATAAAATCCCCGAACGGGTTTATGCTGCGGTCGAACCGCAAGATGTGTGAGGCCTTTCCGGCACACTTTCAGTCACTTTGCCCGCTGTCCTGACCTCCTGGTTCAGGAGTTTCATAACTATTTAGCCAACATCCTCCGCCTTGGAGAGGCACAAGCGGCCAGTTGCGATGGTGAGGTAACGGAACATGAAGTCCGTAATGTGTTGAAGCGGATCGGCCTTAACAAGTCGCCACGACTTGATGGTTTACTCTACGAAGTGTACTTGAGGATGTCGCACATGTTTGTCCCTATTCTGACAGATATGTTCAACTATTGGTTTGCCTTGGGAGCCATCTCTGGTAGCATTACCAAGGGTGTGTTCACATTGCTGAAGAAAGGTGATAAGCATGTTTGGGAGGACTTAGATGACTACCGGCCCATAACTATGCTAAACACAAAGTTCGATATTTTGGCCTGGTTCTTGGCGAACCACTTGTGACTTGTCATCAGTAATCTGATCGGACTGGAACAGAACTACGCTGTGAAGGGAAGATCGATCCAAGACAACTTGCATTTGATTCACCAGATCCTTGAGGGGATAGAGGACCACACTGAAGCCGCACTGATCAATTTAAACCAGTCCAAGGTCTTTGACAGGGTGGACAGTCGGTTCTTGGCGACAGTTTTGGAGACCGCCGGATTCGAACCGGAGTTCCGCAAATGGATCAGCATGATGTACCACAACCAGCAGGTGGTGGTACAGGTGAACGGAAGGCACTCGAGGGCTTTCCTCCTCTTCTCTATGTCCTCGCAGTGGAGCCCCTGCTCCATAGGCTTATAGATGAGAGGGCTCGTCTGGCCTTGCACAGAATCTTTTTAGCCGGCTGTGTCCAAGCAAAGGTCTCTGCGTACGCTGAAAACATCACAGTATTTGTGTCCTGTCGTATGGACATACTGGCAGTGAAAGAAGCTGTTGTGAGGTTGGAAGAAGTAGCAGGTGCCAAGGTCAACTTTGACAAAAGCGAAAGTTTGTGGTTGGGTGCTTGGAGGGGAGGCATTCTCCTACCAGGGCCTTTCCGCTGGAGTAGCGGACCCATCCGCATCCTCAGGGTGTGGTTTGGGCATAGCCTCCAACTTGAGCGAAATTGGTTGGAAGTACAAGCTAATGTAGAAGCGCAAGTGGGTACCTGGCTTTGTAGGCGATTCTCCTTAAAGGGCAGGGTGAAAGTGTGTGCTGTGTACATCTTCTCCTTCATCCTTTAACGTTTGTCCGTACTCCCCCTGCCTAAATATCATCGGATGGTGCTAATACAATCATTTTTCAAACTCCTTTGGAAAGGTTGAAGCCCGTTAGTCAGCGTCCTCAAAACGAGGGTCTGGGAATGCCTGATCTGGAGAGCCATTGGCTCGCCAAGAGACTGGCTTACATAGGCCGATCCTTGACGAAGGACACGGTGAGGGGACATAAGGTGAAAGATGTCTTTCCTCGCCTAAAGTCCAATCCTGAGGCTGAAGCCCGCCGTAGGCCAAGGGACGAAACACCATTTGTCCGCGAGTGCCGTAAGGCCCTTCACAAACTTTCTCGGTCCAGCGACCTTTCACAGTCTCGGAAGTAGTTATATTGGGAATTAGTGGCAGGTTCCGTTTTGGATCCTCTGGAGAAGTGGCTTGGCTGGTCGCTGGAGGAGATTCGCTTTCAGTGGAATTGGGCAACAGGCACGAGCGTTCTGAACAACTTCGAGTTCTCGCTCACTTAGCGACTCGCTCGAAATGCGTTGGCCCTCAATGACTTTTGCTTACAGAGCGTGCATAACAGACACACCTGGTTGTCTCCACCGCAGCAGTGGTTTAGAAGAAATGGCTTCGCACGCCTTTTACTATTGCGAGCGGGTTCGCCCGTTCTGGAGTAACGTCGGGGAGTGGACGGCTTGCATCAGCCCCAAACAGCTCATGCTGCTCGACGTTGGTTACATCGTGAACAATTTTGACCCTCCGTATCAGGGTGAGAAGCGTGTGGTGTTTCTCGTGATCCCAGCTGTAGCAAGAATGGTGATTTGGGAGACTTGAAACAAGGGATTGTATGACGGTGCAAACTTTTCTCCTCGTGATCTGCTCTTGTTCTTTAGGCACCAGGTTAGAGTCAAAATTAGATGCGATAGAAAACGCTTGGACCGCATAACATTCAACAGAAGGTGGATGTATAAAAGGGGACAATGTTGGAGTCATCCCTCCCTCCTCTTCCTGTGCATGGCGACGATGGTCCGGGTCCTTGGGGACCCCACCCCGGTAAGTAGAATTTCGTGTACCCTCTTGAACCCCTAGCTAGTTGTATGTGGTGTGTCATTGGCCCTATCACTTGGTAGTTAATCATCAAGATCCTCCCCATCCCACATTCTTTTTCTCCCCTCCCCCGCCCTTTTGAGGATCTTGAACCCTCATTTTCTGTAATTCATGTTGTCCTTTTGACACAGCGCCCTTCCCCGCCTATCGTTTTATCCCCATTAATTTTAAGCTCCCCACCCCTAAGGGACAGCTCAGCTTTTTTTCGGTCCCCGACTGGATATCGGAAACAGTCGTCTCTCCATATCATAGACGGTGGGACAGAAGGGAAACCAAACGGGGTTTATTTATTTAATTTTCTTTTTCCTCCGTATTTTTTCTCCCTGCAACTCATATCTTCGTTTCAGTCATGCTGATACAAATAGGGTGCCACACATGGCCAAAAAGGGGTAATATTTAGTTCTTGTGTATAATACACACCCCTTCATTTTACGCTTAAGAATCTACAAAAAATACATAAATAATTATATTAATTGTTTCTTACTATCACACATTCAGATATGTGATGGTATAAAAAGAGTCATTCTTAAACATGCATTGTTTTCTGTATCCAAGCAATAAAGCTGAAAGAAGATAAATTTTTAAAAATTAATTAAAACAGACTTTTTTTCCCCAGCCTGCCCATTAGGTGTAAGAAGATTCTGTCAGCTGAGTGGGGTGATAAAAACCAATGTTTCAAGTTCATATATGAATAGATCGTGGCTAATTGAAGAGAGCCTAAAACAAAAATTCTTTAATTAAGGTTTCTAAGAAAATATTGAAATCTTTTGAAGAATTTTTAAGATATGCCTGTGAACAATTTGAGAAATTTTTTAAATTCTAAAAGTTCTAAAAGACATTTGTCCGTCTTTTACCATCCTGAAAAAGAGAAACCATTGTTACTTATATAACAAAAGGCAGATAATATTACCATTTATACAAAAATGGCAGTTGAGGTTGTTGAGTTCAGTTGCCTCTTGTCATATTAAAAGGAAGAACAAATGAATTGACGAAGATATTGATAGTTTTCAAAAGGGAAGTTTAATAACAGCTTGAGAAGAAAAGAACCCTTGTGTTGTAAGAAGAAACCAGTCGTAAATAGTTGAGCAGGAATTTAGCATTCATCCAGTGGTCCGGTTGATTTTAAGAGAAAGGAGTAAAAGGTAAAAGAATGGTCTCCTAAAGAAACAGTGGTCAAATGTTGAATGTGCTTTCTCGTGTTGAGATGTCCATCTGTCTGCTGCTGGAATCGGCCCGGGTAAGAGAGAGAGAGAGAGAGAATGCGCTCTCTTGTGTTGAAATGTCCATCTGTCTGCTGCTGGAATCGGCCCGGGTAAGAGAGAGAGAATGCGCTCGCTTCGTTAAGGCTGGTCTGTCCTGCTGCTAGCAAATGAGGAAGAAAGGCGGTTGTGAGAGCGATACACAGCCTTTTATGTTGCCCGAGGAGGTGACTCGGGCAGAATGGCATCAGTCATTTTCATTGGACGAAATATATGAATTCGAAACACCAACGGCCAAAACAATTCCCGCACAAAATAATAATTTGAAATTCTTTCTTTCTGCTACACTTATCCTCTAAAAAAGTTGCTAATAAAAAAATATCAAACAAAGGCTAAAGACAAATGTGACAATATACCTGACACAGCCGGTCCCCATTATCTCGACTTCTTAAATCAGTTCATGGCCATTCGATGGTCTAGTGGTTTCTTTCATCTCCGGCCAGAGGCATTTCACGTTTTACAAATATGCAGTAGATATAACATATATAACCAAGAGTGGAAGAAAGAACAAACAAGCATGGACTTGGGTTGTAAGCCCTAAGCGTAAGAAGGGATAAGTTTTTAGCACTTTTCTGGGACTTCTGTGCATCTGTGGCTGTCGCGAGCGTGTACTCGAACGAGATTCTCACACAGCTACCAGGAACGTTGACTCATCCTTTCGTATTGGCCGACCCGTCTCTGGGTCCACAAGTCCCAACTTCTCCTTCAGCAGCTGCTTCTCACTGATCATCGCCTTTCTCTGACTGTCGCTAACTCCTATCTGTTTTCTTAACTGGGACCTTGCCTTTCCTCGTCTTCTTCCGGTCTCGTAGAAAATCTCGCGCGCAAGTCCTTTATGTGGTTTCGTGCCAAAACAGACAAAGGAATCCTATGACTAGCGCTCACCCATACCCACCCCACACCAACAGAACGAATGTCCATCATTATGCCACACAAATACAACTTCAAAAACTTTATTCACAGCAAATAAAAAGTTTCGTGACTCATGCATATAAGTCCATATGTGTGTTTTTAACAATGGGCAAAAAGGTGAAAGAAAAAAAAAACTTACAAATTACGACAACTTTTTTTTCATCCATAAACTTATACTTACAGTAAAACAATTAGTATTCTCTGCATCTTTCTATTCTTTTTAGCTTTGCAAAAGGCTAAGACTGCTATCTCCTTCTTCTTAGGGCCTTGGGCAGCTAGTTCTCAATTCATTTCTTCATTGACAATGCTGGCTTGCTCCACAAATATATATCGGCAACTTACAACATTTCTTTTCTTTTTTTCTTTCAAACAATTCTTTAAATATTTCCCAAGGTTTTCTTAGGAAATAAAGTCACATGTCTTGTTTTGGAGCAGGTACAAAAATAAAATAAATATGTTATCCCAAACATATATCAAACCTGCAAATAGGCTGGTACAAATTTTTGCTTTGTAGCTCTTTTTAATATCAAACAAGTAATTCTTTTTTTTTTTTTACTTCATATTCTCCTCCGGGGAAAGTGCCCACTCTCATGCGGTGAAAATATTTGGTTCTAAATATGCAAGAATTTAGAACTTTTCAAAATCCTTCTCACAATAAAGGAAAAAAAGGGGCAATTCTCTAATTCCAAGAAGAACAAAACAATACCAATTCGCTTTTGCATGAATTTTATTCCGTTTAACTTTTGGTGGAGAGAAAAAATTTCTCGAACTGTTTTAAACAAAAACATTTTCTTTTTTGACAGAAAATACCGAATCTTCAAAAATTACAAGACAGCCTTGTTCTCGAAAAATGGTTGACAACTCAGATTTCCTCCATTGCCTGATTGCCACGACAAGAACATTCAAAAGTCAGGAAAAGCGAATTTTTACAGAAATAATAAATTCATATTTTCTTCATAAAGGCAATGCTATTTACAAAACATAGAAATAGAATATTGATCAACCATCAACATATATTTCATGTTACAGAATTTCAAACCTGTTGTGAATTTCAAGACAGCTTCTATTCTCACCATTTTTTCTTTACTTATTGACATTTGACATTGAACTAAATACAAATACAAGTCTTGTGTTTGTCATATTTGTATTTAGTTTTCCCATTTTAGTTCCTTAAACAACAAGTCATCATGTGATAAAAGCAATTATTTTTAGAAAATTTATTCAGCTAAATTTTAACCTACTTTCATTATCATACAACGGATAATTTACGAGTTGATTGTCAACAGTGATTCATGATAACTTTCACGTAGAGAGACAAGACATGTCCCAATATGACAATGTGGATTTTAAAATTGATTAAATCATTTGGTTATTGTCACCATTAAATCATCAAAAGATTTGTTTATATGTTTTGAATTTCATTTCATACATTTTTAAAAATCTATCTTATAAGAGGAAACGGATTTGTTTAAAATAACTTGAAAATCTTGACCTATAATCAACATTGATAGTAGATGTATTATATCTGTCTTTTTCCCTCTCACTTGGCTGAATATTGATATATAAAAATTATCAGTAATCAAGTATAAGAACAAAATCTGGAAAAACCAAATCTCTTTTTCCTTGAATGCAGCAAGATGAACTTAACTAATGAATAATTTTTCTATAATTCTGAAATTATAAAGCCATCATAATTAAATGACATCAAAAAGAAAAAAAAACAGGAAAACATCAGCAAACAATCAACTAAATCATATAAAATACAAGTAAACAGGAAAGTTCCATAATTCAACAAATGTTGCCATTTATTTTATCTTAATGTTCTGCATTATTTCTGTAACAAAGTTTTTAATAATCTTATGAATATAATAAATAAAATTTATGGTGTATCAAAAGAGATTACTTAACCTTTTAGAATATGAGATTCAAATAAAAATATTGTGGGTTCAATCATATTTTGATAATTTATGTATGGATGATCATCATTATCATTAAGACATATCAACAGCAGAGATTCTTTTGATTCTGTATCGTCATTCATCTTGCTTACCTATTGCACTTGGTACGTCCTTTAGATGGCACCTGGGGTTACTACAGAGTTAATGAATGCAAGTTTTTACTGGTCGGCCAACACTGGTATGGCCATTTGTCTTGTTCTTCTTATTTGAATGGTTTATGAGAGGGGAATAAAGTTGCCTCCTTTCGTACGACCAGACTCGCTACATACACCCATCTTTTGTCGAATGTTATGCGGTACAAGCGTTTTCTATCGCATCTAATTTTGACCCTAAGCTGATGTCTAAAAACACGTGCTGCTCGATGTTGGTTACGTCGTGGACAATTTTGACCCTCCGTATCAGCGTGAGAAGCGTGAGGTGTTTCTCGCGATCCTAGCAGTAACAAGAATGGTGATTTGGGAGACGCGGAACAAGGGATTGTATGACGGTGCAAACTTTTCTCATCGTGATCAAGATGGGTGTATGTAGCGTGTCTGGTCGTACGAAAGGGGCAACGTTGGAGTCATCTTTCCCTCCTCTTCCTGTGCATGGCGACGATGGTCCGGGTCCTTCGGGACCCCACCCCGGTAAGTAAGATTTCTTGTACCCCTTTACTCCCTAGCTTGCTCTCATCCCTAAGCCTACGGAGCAGGGGCTCCAAAGCGAGGACATAGAGAAGAGGAGACAAGGAGAAACCCTGCCGGACCGACCGCTCGATCACGAACGCCTCCGAACGCTCTCCGTTTACCTGCACCACCGCCTGCGGGTTGTGGTACATGTTGATCCATTTGAAGAACTCCGGTAGGAATCCGCCGATCTCCAGAACCGTCGCCAAGAACCGATGGTCCACCTTGTTGAAAGCCTTGGACTGATCTAAATTGATCAACGCGACTTCAGTGTCGTCTTTTAACCTCTCTATGATCTCGCGAGCCAGATGCAAGTTGTCTTGGATTGATCTTCCCTTCACAGCGTAGTTCTTCTCAGGTCCAATCAGATTGCTGATGACTAGCTGCAAATGGTTTGCTAAGACAAGCTACAAAAGGTTTGCTCTGTGTTTAGCAGAGTTATGGACCTGTAGTCATCTAAGTCCTCCCAAACATGCTTATCACCTTTCTTCAGCAATGTGAACACACCCTTGGTAATGCTACCAGGGATGGCTCGCAGGGCAAACCAATGGTTGAACATATCCGTCAGAATAGGGACAAACATGTGCGACATCCTCAAGTACACTTCGTAGGGTAAACTATCAAGTCGTGGCGGCTTGTTAAGGCCGACCGGCTTCAACGCACTACGGACTTCGTATTCAGTTACCATACCTTCATAACTAGTCGCTTCTGCCTCTCCAAGGCGGGTGAAGTCGGCTAGATAGTTATGAAACTCCTGAACCGGGAAGTCAGGACAGCGGGCAAAGTGACTTTGAAAGGCCTCACACATCTTGCGGTTCGACCGCAGCATACGCCTCCATCATCTCTTCTACTCTGCCAAAGGCGCTCATGTAGGAGACCACCACTTTTCCTGGGAGATTAGCTAGGACATTGCATACCGTTACGCGTATCTTCCTAGCGCCCATGTACTTCGGCTGGACTCGGAAGAACTTTGTGTTGATGCAGCTTTCTGCCAGCTTTGTTGTCTGCTGTACGCTTTAGATCTTCGAACGCGTCTTACTTTAACCCCACAAATCTCATTGTTTTGAAGTCGACGACAACAAGCGAGATAATGCGGGGGTCCAGGGCTTCAAATATATCAGGGATGTGCAAGATGATATTGCCTTGGAAATATGGGGCATATTTGCCAACCCTATCTCTGTCATATTCCTGCGGACTTTTCTGCAGGACTTTCCGGGTGGTTGGTGTTGCACATTCAGTTGGTTTCTGCCCTGGTGGTATCAGGCGGTCAGAAAGAATAGGTGTTATAGTCTTTGAAGAGCCTGGAAGAGCAGGCCTGGGAGCACTTTCGTTGCTGGCAGCTCGTTCTTCTGGTTTACATGGGAAAGCTTCCTCGGTAGTATCTGACGCTTGGCGACCCCAGGAGGATCTGGGAAGGCATCAAAAAGGGGTTGTGAATTGGGGGAGTTGATTGGTGAGTTAATTGTTGGTGGGCCCTCCATGGTTGTGAAAGGCAACCAGGAGGGAAAAGTGAGACTTATGAAAATGAAGCCCAAACTAAAAAAATAAAGACATGACTAACTAGAAAAATAGGTTGATTAAAATGAGACTGATGCGGACCGTGAAGTTATGTATTTCTTTTTAGAAATAAATACACATTCATGACCATCAGTTACTGATGAGATCTAGACACAGAGCTCACAAGAGATTTGTATCTATTGCAGGTGAGCCTACTACCCTCTGATCCTGCCCCCTAGGGCTACGTAAGTTGAAAAGGGGTCGGTCGAAAAAGGCCAGAATTTATGTTGTAGCGTAAATTTCATATACATACACAAACATCGCACTCACATTTTTAAACCAATCAACAAACATTAGAACATTCTAGAAAAAAAAGGATCCAAACCACAATATACAAAATTCGCGCCCATAGATTTTTTTTAACCAATCAAGTACTTTCCCCAAAAAAACATCCATACCCGTTTTGATCCTCTTAGGAGTTATAAAAAGAAAGCGATGGACCAATTCAACAGAGGTTTCGCCGCTAACAACAAGGAAACTACGCTACTGGACTGCTCCCTCACCTACCAAGACATTCCAATTTCTACTTACACCAAAGGCGAAAACAACAACAACAACATTGTGAGTTCTTTGGTACAATATTCCCGCTGAATAATAAACCTTTATTTTAAAGTTATTCAGGTTTTGTTTTTGTTTTGTTAGGGAAATTACTTGCGAGGAACACGTACTGCCTCCAAACTTTATTTTATACTTTCGACACATCTCGCAATATCCCCGACAAATTGGTGACCTCGACCACGTAAAGTTAAAGAAAAAACACCATATCTGTTGAGACGGATGAAACAGCTTATAGGCAAAAATCCACTTCAGCCAGATATCCTAAAACAGTTGTTCGTCAATCGATTACCGGCAAACGCACCGATGATCCTCGCTTCCGCCGGAGAAAAAACACCAGTGGAAGAACTAGCCGAGTTAGCGGACAGGATAATGGAAGTTACAACCACCATAGCCCCAGTGACCCAGGCGCAATCCTCTACCAACCCTTTCCTGCTGACACCTAACAGCTCAGAGCTTACTGAACTACGAACTCTAACCCAGCAGCAAGCGCGACAAATCCAGACCCTCACAGACCAGTTACGAGCCGTCACTAGGGACCAACCGCGACGGAACGACAATCAACACTTTGGCCGTCGCCGCTCTCGTAGTCGGGACCGACCTAGTAGTTATTGTTACTACCATCAACGATTCGGTGAAAAGGCACGCAAGTGTGAGAGCCCCTGTTCATATCAACAGTCAGTCCCTTCACCATCGGGAAACAAGGAAGCCAGGTGGTAAGAGCGACCGAAACGCCTGGCTCTGCCCGAAGGGATCGCACATTTTACGTCAGAGACCATACAACCGGTATTCGCTTCTTGGTGGATACCGTTGCGGAAGTCAGCGACACCCCCGTGAAATTGGTGCGAGAAAAACGCACACCAACCACGATACAGTTACAGGCCGTAAACCATTCCCCTATCCCAACATTCGGCGAGAAATCTCTTACTTTGAACTTGGGATTCCGTCGTACATTCCAGTGGATTTTTGTCGTAGCGAAGTTACCAACCCCTATTTTAGGAGCAGTTTTTTGCACTACTTCGGCCTCTTAGTCGACGTAAAACGAGGACGATTAGTCGACAACTCTACAGAGCTCACTGTACGTGGTATAGCCATCCGAACGCCGTTAATCAGCCCTGTTGTCTTCCAGCCTACAGCCAACCGGTACGCGGACATCCTCACCCGACCTGTGTTTCGAGATAACCACATCAAACATGATATCACTCATCACATTCAGACACAGGGTCCACCTGTCGCAGCTCGACCCAGAAGACTCAGACCGGATTGTTTAAAGGTGGCTAAACAGGTGTAAATGTGGGAGCTATGCCCCTTGTTTGGTACAAGCCAGAGTTGGGGACATATTAACATTGTACACCGACCAGTCACACACGTGACACGGTCAGAAAGGGTCGAGCATTTTATTACCATTTCTTCGAGCAGAACACACGTGTTGCCTGACAGCTGCGATTTTAGACTTTTCGAAGGGGGCATTCTTTGGGGCGAACAGAGGTAAGAATCACACTGTATCTTTATTTGCCCGAATTATTGATCTGTGTGAAAGGGATTACAGAAGTTGTTTTCTAATTTGTTTTTAGTTTCACGGTGAAAGAAGGGTCAAAGACGGGTTTAAAGAAAGAACGAAAACCCATTGCGAATAGACAACTTCTTTACCAGTCGAGCCTTTTACCACATTTTTAGCCTCATGGTGCTACCGTAACAACAGGAGTTTCAACACATGATGGACCTCGGGATCATTCGCCCATCCAACAGTAGTTGGTACTCCCCACTTCACATGGTCCTCTTAGAAAACGGCCGATGACTGGCGCCCTTGAGGAGATTACAGGGCACTTAATAGCTGCACCACCCCGGATAATTACCCGATTCCTCATCTGCACGACTTCGACGACTCACCCCACGGGAAATCCATTTTCTCCAAAATTGATCTCGTGCGAGCTTACAACCAGATTCCAGTCGCGTCGACAGACATTCCAAAAACGGCAATCACCACACCATTCGGATTATTCGAATTTCTTCGGATGCTGTTTGGTCTTAGGAATGCTGGCCAAACCTTCCAACGTTTCATTGACGAAATTATACGAGGTCTTCCCTTCGTATATGAGTATATAGACGATCTGTTGGTTGCAAGTGCTTCCGAGGAAGAACACGTGACATCTACATCAACTATTTCAGTGATTGACGCAATATAGTGTAGTGGTCAACCCCAGCAAATGTGAGTTTGGAGCTACTTCTCTATCTTTACTCGGTCACGTCATAGATAAGGACGGAATCCACCCTCTGCCCGAGAAGGTCAAATCCATCATGGACTACCCTGCACCAACGTCCTTACGAAAGCTCAGGGAATTCCTCGGTTTAATTAACTTTTACCGGCAGTTCCTCCCTCACTGCGCAGAAACGGCCCAGCCACTCACAGACCTTCTCCAACACCGAACGAAAAAGAACGAGACCATAACCCTAACTGAACAGGAACTAAGTTCTTTTTCGAAACTGAAACAATTACTGGCCGAAGCGACGATGTTGGTTTTTCCGAAAGCAGACGCCCCTCTTTGTTTACTAGTCGATGCATCTGACGTCGGAGTGGGAGGAGTACTGCAGCAACTGGTAGAAAACACCTGGCAGCCATTATCTTTCTTCCCCAGACGACTGCAACCCGCGGAGACTAAATACAGCACCTTTGGCCGAGAACTGGTAGCAGCATATTCTGCAATCCGACATTTTCCGCTATATGTTGGAAGGGGCAGTCTTCACCATATATACAGACCATAAGCCGATAGCACATGCCTTTCACGCTAAACCTGGACGTCATTCACCTAGAGAGGCCCGTCACCTGGATTATATAACCCAGTTCACGACGGACATACGACACATAAAAGGCACGGCAAACATGGCCGCCGATGCAATGTCACCTATGCATATAGATGGGGTAAAAACAGTTGATGCGATCAATCTTCAACAGATCGCAGCCGACCAGGAAGGCGATGAAGAACTAGCAACCCTGCAGAAGTCCCAAAGCCTTACCTTCCAGCAGATGCCATTACCTTCTTCGGCTGGACTCATCTGGTGTGATACCTCCACCGGACATGAACGCCCGTATGTACCGGCTAAACACCGACGGCAAGTTTTTTTAGCGCTACACAACCTAGCGCACCCAGGCATTCGCGCAACACAAAAGTTGATAACATCCCGTTTTATATGGACAGCTACCAAAAAAGACACCCGCGAGTGGACTCAAAGTTGCATCCCGAGCCAGAAAGCGAAAATTGGCCGCCACATCAGGAGTCCTCTGGGAACTTTCCACGCACCCGATGCACGTTTTAAACACGTGCACATCGACATTGTGGGACCACTGCCACCTTCACAGAACACTACGTATCAACTCACCTGCGTCAACAGATACTCTAGATGGCCCGAAGCATTCCCTCTACCTGATATTTCGGCAGAGACTATCGCTAAAACCATTACGTCACAGTGGGTATCTCGCTTTGGCACACCGGGAATAATAACTACGGATAGAGGACGGCAATTCGACTTCCACCTCTTTACAGAGCTAACTCGCCTGCTTGGATGCAAACATATTCGCACAACAGCATCCCACCCAGCAGCCAACGGCATAGTTGAACGATTCCACCGTCAACTAAAGGCCGCACTCAAGGCCTACCCTACCCGCACCAACTGGATGGAGTACCTCCCTTTCGTCCTCCTCGGCATCCGTGCTTCTATCAAAGAAGACATTGGGCATACACCTGCAGAGCTGCTGTATGGCACCACACTGGCCCTACCTGGTCAAATGGTTGCATCCATCACACCACACAATGTTCCGGATCCGACGAACTACGTACCCCGCTTACGAGAGTTCATGTCACGTCCCTTACATACACATCCAGGTCCACAGAGTGTAAAAACACATGTCCCTTTGAACATCAACCAATGGACCCAAGTATTTGTGCGCACAACGGAGTATTAACGCGTCTTCGATCACCATATTCTGGTCTTTACCAAGTACTCCGGAGACACGCCAGATATTTCATACTGGACATTAACGGGAAGCAAAAGGCAGTCTCTGTCGATCAACTTAAAAAAGCAGTCATCGAAGAAGCTCCGGCCGAATCACCACCACTCCAACCTCATACCCCACCACCCACACCACCACAAACACCTTCAGCTACTGACATGGCACCTGCAAGTACACCCCAACCACACACTAAGTCTGGCAGACTAATCCGCCGCCCCACCAGGTTCGTGCGATTCCTTTAGTAAAAGACAAGAATCGCACATGTGAAACTTTTTCTTAATATTCAATAAATATTAATCCGGACATTGGCCTAGGGGTTAGAGTGTTCGCCGCCAATGGCCCGGGAGACCTGGGTTCAATCCCAGGTCGCGTCATACCAAAGACTCAAAAAATGGTACTTGATGCCTCCTTGCTTAACACTCAGCATTATAAGGTACGGATCAAGGGTAAAGTAGAGCAATCCAGGGAAGGAGTAGCGCCCTCCCCTACACCTTGGTGTAGTAGCTATCGAAAAGGGAGCCTCCGGGTTACCCTCGACTATGGTCGCCAACTTTACTTACTTATTAATCCGGAAGGGGAGTAATTGTAGCGTAAATTTCATATACATACACAAACATCGCACTCACATTTTTAAACCAATCAACAATCATTAGAACCTTCTAGAAAAAAAAGGATCCAAACCACATACACAAAATTCGCGCCCATAGATTTTTAAGCCAATCAACAAACATTAGAACATTCTAGAAAAAAAAAGGATCCAAACCACAATATACAAAATTCGCGCCCATAGATTTTTTTAACCAATCAAGTACTTTCCCCCCAAAAAAAATATTCATACCCATTTTGATCCGCTTAGGAGTTATAAAAAGAAAGCGATTGACCAATTCAACAGAGGTTTCGCCGCTAACTACAAGGGAACTACGCTACGCTACTGGACTGCTCCCTCACCTACCAAAACACGAGAGGTGCCACGCTGTCTAGCAAAGACATTCCAATTTCTACTTACACCAAAGGCGAAAACAACAACAACAACAACAACAACATTGTGAGTTCTTTGGTACAATATTCCCGCTGAATAATAAACCTTTATTTTAAAGTTATTCCGGTTTTGTTTTTGTTTTGTTAGGGAAATTACTTGTGAGGAACATTTACTGCCTCCAAACTTTATTTTATACTTTCGACACATCTCGCAATATCCCCGACAATGTTAAGAAAGGAAAGCTTTCTTGCTTGATTTTTGAAATGTTTGTAATGTAAATTCTGTTCTATGCGTTGACTACTGTTTTTTAATGGTGGCGGCTTTTTGATGTATTTAAAACTGTTTGCTTTTTTTTTAAGGAAGTGGGAGAGATAATGGTAATGTTTATTGAGTGGGAGCGACGGATCTATGCTGGAATTAATAGATAAAATTTTTTTCAGGTATTTGAAATCCTGGCCATAAATAGAGCTTGAACAATATGAACACTTGTGGAAAATACACAACTACCTCAACTACAATGTAGATTTTGGTCTATACAAAAATCTACATATATTTATCTATACACATGCAAAATTAACTTTATGGGATGGTCTTTGCAAATGAAATTTTGAGTACATATGTGTGTGTTTATATTTGTTTGTGTATTATTTTTCTCCCAATGTACTGCACTCCCTAAATTCCACAATAAAATGGGTCATCATGAGAATCTGGCTATCAATGAGACTCAGGTTTAAACTAGGAATCTATTTTTAAATAATATTTTCGACACCATTCACTCATTATTCTTTTCAAGGATATTTATGCAACAAATGCACTGTAGATTTTATAAGCTCACAAGTGAATAAACAGAATGAGTTTTTGGTTTTCTAGCTTTGATCTCAAATATTTCCGATAATAATATATGTTTTGTAAATGATCAAATATAAACTATTGCTATCCACACTCCTGTTTTCAATGGGAAAAAAAAAATGACCAAAACTTAGTATTAACTAATTTTCGCGCGACGTTTTTGAGCATTTCTTTGAAAATCTGTGGTATTAAAAAAATCTTTAGTATTGCTAATTGTCCTCTTATTTAAAGAATTGAATTTTTATATGATTTAAAAGAATTAAATGTTGTTCCTTAACATATATTTTGTGGTTATTACTTTTTTCTTTAAATAATCTCAATTCATTAAATTTTATCTTGGAAAGAACAAACTTTTTTTTTATTTTTGCAATACAGAGAAAAAACTTTGTTTTCCCTTGAGCAAGAAACTTGTGCTAAATATAGCTTTTAAATTTTATAATTTAATGATGATCCCAAATTTGAATATTCATATATTATATTGTATCATATAAAAAGCCTTTTTAAATAATTTTATTTTATTTCTAAGTTATAAAAAAGGCATGGAAAAAAATTAAAAAATAATTTCCTCCATAAAAAATGGCAACAACGCTGGAATAGAAATACCAGCAATAAACTATTCCAGGTCAAACCCTTTTTGGGAGAATGGCACCCAGCCTTTCGAAAATCGCGAAAAGAGCAAGTAACAATAACGCGATTGCGTATTGGTCACAGCAGACTTACGCACTCTTTTGTACTCAAGTAAGAACAGCAACCACAGTGCTCGATATGCCAAACGCCCTGCACAATCAAACACGTTCTTCTTGAGTGTAAAGTTTTTGATGACACCAGAAAGCGCTATTTCCACGCAAATACCATGAAGGACTTATTTGAGAACGTCCACATGGATAATGTCTTGTCGTTCTTGAAAGAGACCGGGTTGTACCAGAAAATATAGATTTGATTACAATCCCGAAAACACAACAAAGTAATCAACAGAAAGCAAATTAATGCTGAATAGATTTATGCTTGTGTTGGTAGAAATAGTAGTGAGAAAAAAACAAACACTATCATCACTAAATAACCTAATGTCACATAGAAATAGAGCAATGTATTCAAGAAGGACGTGTTTTTTCTCATGTTGGTCGTTTGTCTCTTTCGGGATTTGACAAAATCTTTTAGGTCGTGCGCGAGACTGGAACAAGTCCATCCGAAAAGGCAGAACAGGAAAGAAAAAGGTCGCAGAGTATATACGCACCCATGTTACGTGTATTGACCTACGTGTCACTAACTGGAAAAGCCAAGCTGTCTCTGGAATTCAAAATATGAGAGAATGAGTTATTGGAAGTTGAGAGTATATATAGCTAATCCTTGTCATGTGATCAGCTCCAAATGCACCGTTTATTTTGCACGGGACAAAATCAAAGGTGCGGACGTAGTTGGGAACATAAATCACATGACTTTCCTGACTGTTTTGCGAACAAGTGAATCAGTATCCTATTTTCTAGAATTTTCTTGTATCAAGGCCATTTTAAAAACATCGGAACGTAAATCCTATAAATCCAACTGTTCTCCCTTCAGCTTGGGGTAAATAGAAGGACAGATTGAACTCTTTAAACTTGGCATAGTTGTCAATCAAAGAGAAGGAAAACTCTAAATTAAACCAATTAAACACTACTAAAAATTGACCTTGTGTCACATACTGCTGTGTACTGGGACTGGTAAATATATATAATAAAAAAACTGTTTTGATTGATATATTTTAAACATTTAAATGCAATATATTATAAAAATTAATACTAACACACATTTTTTTAATAAGTCAAGTATTATGAATATTTTCATGTTATTCAAAATTAGTTAATATATATTTTATAGAAATATAATCTTAACCTTTTATTAAATTAAACGTTATCATTCTGGAGCAGCACTTCAACCAGTAGAGTATGTCACATGCAGAGACAGGTTTTTTTTAAATAAAAGGGTAGAAGTTCAAGTCTCACCTGTTCAGACTGATGATGGGCTGAATAATTGTGATGGAAAGCAACTGAGATTATGATGAAAGAGCTGCTGGTCAAGGATTAATTGTTGGTTATTGTAGGCTTAGTGCCAAGAAATTTGCATATCTCCTGCTTTTTGGTTAGTTATAAGGAGAAAATTACAGTGCCAACAACAAAAGGTGGTTATTGATTAAGTTTTATTGCCATTAGCAGAGCTGTCGAACCAATTTCTGATTGATCGGTAGATTGTAAAGTTGGTGCAAATAAATTGCAAGTCATAAAAAATAAATTCTCTTCAATAAGTTAGCCTTTCAACTATCATTCATTTTGGCAGGCGTCATTTGATTGACTTACAGAGCAGCCAGTCTGCAAGGTACGCCAACTTATTGCATTCAGAATGTATACCCAGGATATATGAATAAATATATTTAGGATTTTTTATGCAGATAGATTATTTAGACCTGGTCATTTTAAAAGTAGCTCACAAGCCATAAAAGTGTGGGAACTACTAATTTTTATTCTTTGAAAATATTTTAATTTTTTTGGTTGGTTGGTTGGTTGATTGGGTTTAATGGCATATCAACCTCTATAGGTTATTTAATGCCAAAGCCTGTTTACACGTGTGTACGATTTGCAGACACATAATTTAATCATACCATACTAAAACTATACAACTCATTGACTCGCATATGTGTTGGTAGAAATAGTAGTGAGAAAAAAACAAACACTATCATCACTAAATAACCTAATGTCACATAGAAATAGAGCAATGTATTCAAGAAGGATGTGTTTTTTCTCATGTTGGTCGTTTGTCTCTTTCGGGATTTGACAAAATCTTTAAGGTCGTGCGCGAGACTGGAACAAGTCCATCCGAAAAGGCAGAACAGGAAAGAAAAAGGTCGCAGAGTATATACGCACCCATGTTACGTGTATTGACCTACGTGTCACTAACTGGAAAAGCCAGAGAAAAAACACGTCCTTCTTGAATACATTGCTCTATTTCTGTGTATTGATACCTCGTGTGAAATACTTAGTCAACATACATTTATAGTCTACAGGACACTTTTAATATTTAGTCTTTCACCGTAATATTCGTGTTAGTTACACACACGTACACATATAGAGGAATATCTAACAAGGTACATTAGAATATTCGTAATGTTTTGTAATGTTTTCTTTTTATGTACTTGCTAATATATAAATTTATTTTTGTTTGTATTGCTTTGTTTTGAATGTTCTTTTTTCCACATCGTTTACATCGTTTGCTTTTCAGTAATGAGCCACTATAAATTGTGGGAGCAACATTATTCAGCAAACAACCCCACAGTTTCATTCTTTTTTTAAGGGTATTAGTACTATGTGAATTGCAAAAAGCCTCATCCAGGGTTTGAACTCGGGTCGCCATGTCCATTTCTTATGACAAAAACCATCACACTACAAATACCTCCAGTTTTTATTAAAAGTGTTTTGACAAACATGTTTTGATTTTGATTGATTTTAATGGCATGTCAACTCATCTAGAGTTATTTCATGCCTACAGGTTAGGGAATTGCATTCATTGTATGTTCATATTCACATTTTTTTGTGTTGTTGTTTCTAATAATTTTTCCCCATTGTCCTTTTGAATATAAATAATTTTTAAACATATCTATATAGATGGGACCCTAACAGGTCAGATTAGACCACGGAGTAATTGCTATGAAGAAGTTCTTCACACTCCCCAGATCTCCAAAACAGGAGCCTCACCATCAAATTGAATTTTGTGTTATATCCAGGACACCGCCTTTTTTTGGAGTGGGGGGCCTTACCTCTCTGCAGGGAGGAAACAGTCAATGTATTTGAAACCCTGCTGACATGGCTGGATACTTTTAGCTTGTAATGATAATGTAATTTATGATGTAATTGAATGAATCAATTTTAATTGAAATTTAAATACGCCGCAAATTTTCAACCAGAAAATTATAGTTTCCCTCTTGTGTTGATTATTTCAACACAAGAATTATTTCAAGATTCTTAACACTTAGAACTTGAGTGGCCATTTTTTATTATACTTCTTGGAAGTGCATATAGCCGAGCAGATGGAATTCTGTTCAAGTAATCTAGATTTTAACATCACTATGGCCTCTAATAAACAATATTATTTTATTATTATCAAATTATTATCTAAATGAGAATATTGTTTAATTATCTAATCAACAATATTACTTTTTATTATCTAATTAACAATACTTTTTAATTATCTAATTAACGATGTTATTTTTTTTATAATTATCTAATTAAAAATATAATTTCTACATCATTACGGTCTATAATTAACATCCTTTAATGATGTTAAATAGCAAATTAGGGGAGGTGCCCGTGGTGTAATGGTTATCGTCGTAGGAAATGGACACGGCAACACAAGTTCAAATCCTGGACGAGATTGGTTGCATTTCACATAGCACTAATACCCTTGGGAAAGGTATGAATTCAATTATTCTCCCTCCAGCTATGGGTAAATAGTAGGGCAGACTAGGTTCTTCAGCCTTGGTAAGGCAACTAGTCTAGGAGAAGGAAAACTCTGAAATCAAACCTGTTAAACTCCACTTAAAAAACTTGACCTCGTGTCATATCCTGCCCGAGCGGAGGGGTTGGTAAATATGGTTAAATAGCAAATTACATTTTACATTTTTCAGATATATTTCAGCAACGAGTTCCTGAAGTGGAAAGAACCAGGGGTGTATGAGTTGTTGTTGACCTTAGTCGAGGGTGACCTGAAGGCTTCCTTTTCCCCTACACCTTCCAAGGTGTAGGGGAAGGGGTTACTCCTTTCCCTGGATTGCTCCACTTTACCCTTGGAATGAACATTATAATGCCGAGTGTTAAGCAAGGAGGCATCAAGTACCAATTTTGAGTCTTTGGTATAACTCGACCTGGGATTGAACCCTGGTCTTCTGTACCATTGGCGAACACTCTACTCATTAGGCCAATGTATGAGTAGTGAGGGATTTTAAGGGTTAAAAATGAACCATTTGTAGAATTCTGATAATTATTAGAATTCTACAAAGGATATCAAATTTTCACCATACACACGAGCCATTACTTCTTGAGTATCCATTTTTAAGTTTTCAGACATTATTATTATAATTAGTGGAACCCATGACAGTTTAGGTATTTCAAAGTATAAGATTAATTTATTTGAGTGTTTTAATATCTAATATAATAGAAATTTAATGAGGAGTAAATATTAAACCCAACAATGAATTTTGATTTTAAATGTAATGTAAAGATAAGTATAAAAGTTTTATAAAATTAAACATTTTGATTCTTTAGCCATTAAATAAGAAATCTTCCATTTCTTTCACTTGTAGATTCCAGACTTTATTCTGTCCTGTCAGTGGGGTTTAAAATAGTCTACTGATGTTGTATAGCCATGACCACCATACATACATATATACTTATGCAGAAACATAACGAAGACACAATAAAGACGAGCGACACAGTTCTTTAGAAAAATATACCTCTCACTTTATTTGAAAGGGTTCGAAAGGGTTACTAAAGGTTTTACTGAGTGAGAAGTGAGTTGGAGGCTGAACAGAACTGCAACACACTGACCCCCACTCTTATGGACATAACTGCGTTTCTTTCCCGTTCTCCTAGGCTGCTCAACCGGGGGCCTGGGGGCCCAGCCTCTCTGGGACATGTTCTTTATTCCAGCATCTTCTCTCCAACTGGTCTGATCTCCAACTGATTGAACTTCCTGTGCACCGATTTATATAATTGTTCGACATCCACCTTCTTCTTGTGGGCGTCACAAATCGCACTCGATTCACCTAGTCCACGGTCAAGGTTATATCCTGATATTCCTCGACCGGATGCACCTGTTATTTACACAGGTGCATTTCTTATTTTGACAGCTTGGCCGGGGTCAGTATGTTACACTGAGGGGTAAGACTCCATTTAAAAAAAAAGTGTCTTGGGTATAACACTAAATTGCATCAAATGGTGAGGCTCCAGTTCTGTAGCTCGGGGGAATGTGGAGGACCCCTTCATTACCATCTATGGGTCAAATAGATCTATTTAAAGATTATTCATAAATGATAGGACTGTGTGACACCACCCCTCTAAAAAAAAAACTCTTAAGTAACAATTACACTAAAAATTTAAATATGAATATATAATAAACATGATTCCTTAACCAGTAGGAATAAAATAACCCTAGTCAGATTGACATGCTGTTAAAATCAATCAATAAATCAATAAATCAATCCAATCTTTATTGCTATCGATGAATAAAGTGAAAAAAAAAAGATTATCAGAAAAGCAACAAAATAAATAACCCCCCAAATAAAAGTTTTTTTTTGTTTTTTATTTTCCTTTTAGTTGTTGCATATACATCAAAATGTCTGAAAACTTAAAAATAGATACAGAAGAAGAAATGGCTTGTGTGTATGGTGAAAATATGATATCAAATTTCTTTAAATTTTGAAAATCTGTATCATCATGATACATATGTGCTTTATTTTGAAGTTAAAAATATGCTCTTGACCTCTAAGTATGCTCTGAAAGTAAAGTCTCCTTTTTATTTTCATAGAAATAATAACATATATAGTAAGCACAATGACACTGGGATAGAGCAAGTTTTCAGCAACTAAAAACAATTTTTGACACAGTTGCAACCACTGGCTCAGTATTTTTGATAGCAATGGACAAGACCCTGCATACTGCTTTTTGAAGAGGGTTGTGCTAAAAGCATAGCTTCTTAGATTATTGTTTTGTTGAGTATCAGAGAAAAATGTTGATAGCATGGCAGTTGAGGTTGGATCTTTTCCCCTATAACTCATATCTGTTAAAATGACATCTGAACTGGAAGCAGAGCTGTGTTACTGAATTTCTCAATGCAGAAAAAATTGCACCAATTAATATCTATTGATGCTAGTTGAATGTTTATTAGAACTAAACAACTAATGTAAGTACCATTTGGTGGTGTTCCAACCATGGCAAAAGTGATGTGAGTGATAAGCCACATTTAATACAACTGTCAATCCATGAAAATGAAGAGCATCTTACAAATAGGGTCAATGAAAGGTGTTTTCCTGCCAAAGATACCACCATCACGCAACTGTAGTTGACGACAACCAGAAGGCTCCCTTTTTAATCGCTACTACACCCAGGTGTAGGGGAGGGCACAACTCATTTCCTTGGATTGCTCCACTTTACCCACGATAAGTACTTTACAATGCTGAGTATTAAGCAAGGAAGTATCTATAGAAATGTAATGTAATGTATATGTAAAAACGTGTACATTTTTTAGCCTTAAAATAATCAACTCCAAAAACATAGATAAGAACATTCTAGAAAATTCGGCTCAGAAACTAATTAACAGAAAAATATTTAGGCTCCAAAATAAAAAAAAGTAATTATACAAATCTGATTGGTCAAGAAATGTCTGCGCGCTTGAATTTTTGGACCCACAATAAAACCTAACAAAATCCTATTTTTGACTCACTTTAGTTACCTCAAAAAGTATAAATAACGAAGAATTTAATTAACTAAGGCATTCCACTACTAAAGGCCAGGACGGACAGCAGAAGGCATCGCACACAGAACGAAGAAGCATGCAACGTTCTTTTGTCGACTACTGGAATGCGACACGTTGTCTCCAAAGATCATAAAAAAGCACGCGTGGACTTAAGAAAACAAAAGGCCCATACTTACGGTCCCTCACATATATACACACACACACACGCATACATATGTATGTAAGTAAAGTCAATTTTTATCCTCTTTACTTCGGCCAACTATGGGCACATTGATTCAATAGACTTTCCCAATATGTACACACGCACACGCGGGCGAACAAATCATCTTTTTATTCAACTGGTCATACACACACACATGCACATAAAATGAACATTGCATTTTAATTGTTTTTATCCTGTTTGTTATGACTATTAAATTGCTTGTTTCTTAATGTTTGTTGTTGTCACATTCCATTTGTTTACGTGTTTGTAAAATTTGTGTTGTATAATGGAAACGAAATCTGAAAGTAACTTCTGTAAACTACAGAAGGTTCTTAGTCCTCCATATATCAAGTACTATTTTTTGAGTCTTTGGTATGATTCCACTTTGGATTGAACCCCAGTTTCCCAGGCCAGTGGTGAACACTCAGCCCAATGATAATTTTATGCCATATTCTATATAGTATGTCATTAAATAGTGCCTTTTGTAACAGAAAACTTGCTCTATTCAACGTTATTATAGCACTCCCTATATGTGTTTAGTTTTTGTGGAAATAAATAGGAAGCATTACTTTTTGAGCAATCACAGGAATCAATGAAATGAAGAAATAGATGGAAAATAGATGAATGTGTCTCCATCATTGACAGTTCTCAGTTTAGTGGTTCACCACTGTTTGTTTTGTTTTTTTGGCGGGGGGGGGGGACCCGGCAGATACAATTTATTAATGGTTTAGGATCAAAGTGTAGTGTGACTTTAGCACGAATGGTCTACTCACTTACTTCCATGTCGGGCGAATGGGCAATGAAATTAATGACAAACATTCGTGCCTGACTCACGTTGCACTTAGTGAGTCCAAGTCCCCACAGGGTCATCTGGCTCACATAGCACTAAGTGAGCCAATGACCAACATAGTCCAGCAGGGCACGAGACTCAGCTTATACTCAACCTCTCCTTCGCTAAAAACCCCATTATAAAAAAGACCTTGTGTCAAATCCTGGGTGGTGGGAAGCAACGATGAATATCGTGTAGTTCCTAAGGATCCGTCTCTTGGGCAGTACCCCAATCATATTAAGGGGAATAAGGGCTGGAGTACGGCGGCATTGAGGTGAGGAAACTTAACAATTTTTACAGTCTCCCATGTATCAATGCACGTGGGTTCTCGAGTTAAAAAAAAAAAAAGTTGGGTCATATGCTTTATTTCCCACCCCGCCTTCGTGGAGGAGAATAACCCAATTTTGTTCTTAAATGTCACTTTTAAAGTTACATCAACATCACACCAGAAGAAAACTTTAAAAAAAACCCCAAAAGAAACAACAACAAACAAACAAATTTTTTTTAAAAAAAGCATAAAGTACATATCTATGGTTGGATCTGAAGCAGGTCTAAAGTGAATTTTCCACTCCCTTATCACAAAAATGATTTTTCAAGAATATTCATTTTGGATTTTTTCACACAGAAACGGTTGAGACTACATTGAAATTTTCAATATAATTGTATCAGTGTTTTTTTTTTTTTCGTATTTTAGATACAAAAATATTTTAATATAAACTTCGCTTCTCTATTTGATCTGAACTGCTACCGGTATTTGTTTGTCTCTCAAAACAAAATTTATTTTCTTTGCTAATTTAAATGGGATTTTTTGTACCAGTAGCAGTAGTAAAATCAATCTTTAAAAATCTAATGAGGTCATAGGTCAAACAACCGTTCAAAAACAACATGGCTAGTGTCGTGTGCCAAATTTGAAGGCTAAAAGCCTTTATTAATCACAAATACTATCACAAAAGCAAAGCATATTGTACTATACGGAATAAAGGAACGAAGATAGATTATTTAATCTGAAGAAAAAAGTTAATATGACGCAAGTTATTAATGGCGCCGTAACATCGTCTGCGAAGTACAACTTACTTCAAGAAGCAGAGTAAGTTTATTTTTTTCTTTCTTTTTAACTAAATTACATTTTATTTTTCATCAACGAATAAATAATGGTAGGCTATTTAGCGTGTGATTAAACTAAGATTTCAAATTACCGAAACATTTGCTGTTGTTTTCGTAAATTGCGAAAATAAAGGCAAGTCTTTTTCTGTTTGACAGGTGACTGACTACTTAACTGCTACAAAATACTTGATAGAATACGTCCATTAAATGTCTATGGATGATTAATGGGGCCAAAAAAAAAGACCTTTTCAAAATTTAATTGCAGCAAAGTAACCTTAAAATAATTTTCGAGAAAATTTTTTGTCGAGAATATAAATTTCATTCATCTTATCCATTATTATTTTTATCGATTTTAAGATTTAATCCATAAAACAATAACATAACTTAAGCTTTGGAAATTTGAATGATAAAATACAAGTCTCCATAGTTTAAGAGATTATCAAAAAGTAAATAAACACGCACATTATATATATATATATATATTCCACCCAAATCGCATTGTGACTGAATATTCCTAACTCATGCAGTTTCAAGTCGCAGAGTACTAATGTTTTTATTTATTTCGTAATCATAAGATGACTTTATTTTTACAAAGCATAATTTACGTGTTGTGTAAAACAAAACAATTTGCGAGATGGTCATTTTTTGACCTTAAATAATTTAAATATATATATATATATATATATATATATACAGTATATATAATTGTACAATAATTGACCCCAAGAATGTCTAAATTTGAAGTGGAAAACAAACCGAAAACTGAATTTTCTTAAGATACTTTAAACTTATAAGCTTAAAGTATCTTTTAAGAAAATTCAGTTGCAAAATAACTTTCATTATTGTCTATTTACTTTTCTTTTTTTACTACAAATTGTTTATCGCTTTTATTGGAGATTAACTTCTCATAAAACGTGTTTAAAAAAAAAAAAAAAAAAGTGGGGGACCAACAAAAACCATTAATTACAGCATTGAGACTTCACTTAACCACATGGTTAAAGTAGATAATTTGGTCTGAGCAATTTAAAAATCGAATTAAAACTTTTGTTGAATCTTGATTAGTTTTTTACGTGCATCTTAGAAAACTTATCAGTTAAACAAATAAAATTAATCTTGATTGTAAGCAAAGTCACTTACTTCACTCTTTTTAAAAATCTAATTTTCGACTATTATTACAATTTAGTTGTCGCTTAAATTCTGACACTAAATTGTTTTATTGTCTTAAGTTACATAGAATGAACTTTTGAATTAAAATTGAATCATAAAGTTTTTTCATGCTTGGTAATTTTATTTTTAGAATTCTTAAAACATTAAACTACTGAAATTCTTGGTAGATATCAATTGTTTTTTTTTCTCCCCTGTCCGTCTAAAATAGCAAAAAAAAAAAAAAAATTATATGAACATCGCTTTATTGCAGATTTAAAAACATAACATATTTTAAAAATGGATATTGGATCGATTCATCAATAAAATGATACGATACACTAATTGAATAAGGAAGGTCTCGAACAAGGAACACCATGGTAAAATAATGGAAAATATATTTAAATTGAGATAGTATATTTGTTCAATGAATAAACTGGGATTTTATCCCTTTTTTTAAAATTGCCTTTATTCCACAAGGAATATTTGGTTAAAAATATCTTGCTTTGATTTCTCTGGTAATATGAAAGAAACTCGGTAATCCCTCAGTGGTTCCATTTGGGATTTTCTTGAGTCCATAGAGGAATCCAAAAGGATTATTTAACGGAAAAACTGATTTCTTTTGTATTTACTTTGAATTTGAATAATGATGTCATTTTCTTTTTAAGTAAATTTTTTTTTCCACTTATCTTTATTACCTAGAAAACATTTTAAAACTTTAATTTAATAAAGGGGAAATCGCCTTGAGTACCTCTGGAGTTGTTCATTGTTGTCAATATTCAGTGATAACGAAAAAGAAAGAAAAAAAAATTGGTAGTTAATAAATATCTCTGTTTTGTTAAAATAATAGAAAATTTAGTTCTTATTTAGAATTGTACACTGAGAAAATGGCCAGGGTAATATATATATATATAACTTACATTCACAATCCTGATAAGTTTTGATTATCACTTTTCCTTTTTTTTTTTTTTTTTTTTTTTTGAATGATCTTTTACGCACTCCAAAAAAAAAAAGGCCCAAATTGGCGAGTTCAATCGTATTGACGTATAAAAAACATTGTCTGAAGAAATGGTTCCAAATGTTTGATTCAAATTTTAGAAATAACATCTTTTTATCTTATCTAACTCTGTGAAACTGGAACTTACTTCAGTCTATATAAGATTCGTTTAGTATAACATTTTTTTGTTACTTTCTTAAACCTTTCAAAACAAAACAACAATTCTTATGATTAATTTGTAGGAGTCTTGCAAGAATCTAAATTTTCCTTTAGTTTTCAAACATAAGGATTTTGTATAAGATTTTTAAGACAACCCTTTTTGTTTACAGGGAAACCTGACAATTTTTTTTACTAAATTATCATGGATATTTTTTGACTTTTAGTCTGTCAATAATTTAGTGTTTATATAATACTTTCCTCTTGATTGTGTGACTTTCCTGTAATATAATCAAGTAGAATCATTTGGTGTTAGTAAAAACAAAAAACCTCAAAAACTAAAGTAATCTTTTTGTTTCATGTTTATTACTCAAAGTGCTTTCTCACTCCACAAGTGGATTTTCAAAATCATCTCTTCTTTTAATTCAATTACAATAGATGTCTCTATTTTCTTATTTCATCTTGATTATGGACTGTTTATATAATTTAAGGCTGTAACTTATTTATTTTAAATGAAATGCTAAAAATTTCAAAGTCCAAATTGGGATGTTTATTTTTTTTAGTAGAAATATGAAATTGTACTTTATAACTTGATATTAGTTGTAAATTATTTTTATTTTTTTCAAATAATTGAAATTCTGAAATTCAAATGGTGAAAATATACAAACAATTTTTGAAACCTTATTTGATAAGTCGTCTGAATTTCTGAGACAAAGCTTGATGATTTTTTATTAATATATTGTGAATATAACAATAAACATGTAGACAATAGTCCGAAAGCCCTGAATGATTAAAAAAAAACAAACAACTAATTTGATTAATTTGAATTCTACTTTAACAATTTGTCAGTTTTAGAAATATTGATTTTTCTTAATGATTTTAGAAGGTGGTTCTCTTTACAATGCCGAAACGATCTCTGACTTTCCGACATGCATGTATACCAGTCTAGTTATCTTTCCCTTGGTTTTTATTTACAAATGTCAATGTTTGAAATGGTGATATTTGGTTCCACCTATTTTAGGAAATATTCAATTTTGAGAAAAATTAAATGTGGAACTGAGTGAGTTCGATATAAAGCACAGTTCAGTTTACATAATTTGACAAACTTTGTGTTTGATTTATAACATCAGTTCATTTTACAATGTTTATTCAAATATAAACTCTACTGACATTGTTTTCATTATAAGTATTGTTAAAGTGAACCCTACACTTTCTCTACTATGACCCCCTTCTCAATTACTGAAAAATGAAGACAAAAAAAAAAAAAAAAGAGTAATTGAGAGGATGATCTATTATTCATTTCAAATAGAATGCTGAAAGTCTAGTTTATTGAAAAATAATAAACATTTTTTTTTCTCTTTAATTTTTAAGGGGACGTTAGCTATTTATAAATTTTTCTAAGGAAGGACAGTGCTATAAAAAACAAAAAAAATATGGGTTGGAAAAGTAAAACTTCTATTGTCTGTAGTGGTGTGTCGATAAATTACACTTTTTCTTTTACTGCCAATCAATGTCGACATCAAAACGGGGAAATAACCTTTTCTGTCTCTAAATATAAATCCAAATTCTTTGGCCAACTTAGTCTTTGCCTTCATCATTTTTTTTTTCTTTTCGTCAGATAAATAAAGTTCCCAATCCTTAATACAATATGGTTTCTGTAGGGACTCAGCCTGTGTGCAAGAATAAGGGAGAGAGGGTGCAGGGTATGCCCCCTGACTGGAGTGGAATGTTGCATTTCTACTATACGTGGTGGGTTATTCCACGTGGAGACCTGGAGTGGCTGGAGAAAGCTTGTTACCATGGTAACAAATTAGGCTCCTCTGAAGATTAAAACGGCTCCAACTGGACAGAGGATGGCTGACTTTGAAGCTGTGCAGTCAGGCACAAAGTTGTATGTCTGATTACCCTACTTTAGCATAATTTTTTTAATCAAAAAAATGTTTATTAGATTTTTTTTTTTAATTATTTATTTTGTTATTTATGCCTGATAGTTTTAGTTCTTAACATCAAGTAGTATTTGTATCCTGTTACAGTAACCTCTCAACAATATTTTCATTTTTCATTGCAATGGTGATACATTAATTCAGGAAAAGTTGCACATAGTAATTTACTAAGTTTAGCTTAGTTGTGACACAAGGCTACTAGCATGGAGCATCTATGAGAATCAAATTCACTATAATAATGGTTTGATAATTTGGCTTGTTAACTATTAAACCACGTGGGAAGTTGCAGATATCTAACAAGAAACCAAATAATATTTTTCAGATTCTTCAACAGATTTAATTCTGGATTATTTTAAGATGTTATTTGTTGGATGGGATAGGGATGTGATGGGATTGGGTTTTTCAGTGTGGACAATCTTATCCTGGTACTTCTTGGCCAATAAAATATTTAAAGAATTTAAAAAAATCATTCATGTATTTAAGTTTTGCTAAAATGACTTGTAATTTCCAGTTTTGAAAACTGGTAATATTAAAACCCAAAGTGGGATTTATAGTACCTTTTTAATGTCGAAATAGATCTCTTTAAACTATTCATATTTGATAGGACTGTGTATCAAATAAAAGCTCTTTAGAAAAAAAAAAACTCCACAAGAATTGTAACTTATATCAGCTGATCCAGACATGTATGTCTCTGAAACTTGATGATCTCATAATCTTTTTTACCTGAGGATTTTTCTTCCTTTTATGTTAATTCCTTACTTTTACATCATATCTAGTGTCTTTGATTTTCTTTGCATTATTTTTATTCATTATTTTATATTCTTTCATTGGTATTTGATTAAATAAGTGTCTTAATGTTTTGCAGTAAAAACAAGTGCAGAATTGTATGATAGGTAGACTTGTTATATTTTGGGCTTTTGGACTACCATGTTGAGAATTCTTGTTATAAAAAAGTGAATTTCTAGTGAAAGTCATCTTTAGCCATTCTTTGTTGAAATTTTCTTTCTTTCTTCTTTTTTTTAATTTAATTTATTTATTTATTTATTTATTTATTTTAAGTATTTGTAGTAGTCAGATGGTGTTGCCTGAAAGATGGCTGTAGATATGTTGTTTAATAATGATAATCTAAAAAGAAATAGGTTTATTTTTACTTGATAAACTAAACTGTTTTGTAGACTTTGGTTAGTCCAATACAAAAAGATGTTGTTTTTTTTTCTGAAATCAATAATTAAAAATTTGTGTACAAACTATAATCTGAGATAATGTATCTCTGTATTCAAGTGGTAATGAGAAAAAAAATAGTTTAATAAAATATCTACTAAAGATTTTTTTTTCTTTCTCTATTTTTCTTTTGTAGATCATCTCACAGTAATGACTCCAATGGTGAGTAGACCATTTTAAAAAAATTCTTTTTTATTTTGCATCCTAGTGGTCATTCATAACTGATTTACTTTCCCTATTCATATTTTGTCATGTAGAAAAGATTTCTCTTCAACTCTACACAGATCTCTCTCTCTCTTTCCCCCACCTTTTTCTGTCAAGGTCACCAGCTTTTAAGTTGTTTGCTTGGGTTTTATGGTATAACAACCTTTGTTGGTTATTTGATGCTAAATCCATTTTTATACAAATAAACAGTTCTATTTCAAACAATTCAGTTTAGCATAAATACACAGTTTAAATTTCAAAACAGTTCTATTTTAAACAATTCAGTTGAGCATAAATACACAGTTTAAATTTCAAAACAGTTCTATTTCAAACAATTCAGTTGAGCATAAATACACAGTTTAAATTTCAAAACAGTTCTATTTCAAACAATTCAGTTGAGCATAAATACACAGTTTAAATTTCAAAACAGTTCTATTTCAAACAATATGTGTGGCATAAGTGCGCAGTTCAGTTCTATTTGACCCCTAGGATGCTATCAAGTGCTACCTCTCCAGGCTAGAGTGGACCTGGGAGAGATCGCAATAAATGGGTACTCTGTATTCCTGGAACCTCACCATCAGATTTTTTAGTGTCATAATTAGGACACTTGTTGGGAGTCTTACCCCTCTGCAGAGAAGCAGTCAGTGTATTCTACATTCTGGGTAACCAGCTTTTAAGATTCATTGGTTAAAACTCAGTGAGCAACAGACAATCTTTGTCCACCTGACACCACATCACTGGCAGTTTTCTTCAAGTGGATGCTATTCATGTAATATGACATAGGCAGGAATAGCTTATTGGAACTCATCCCCATCCAGCTTTGGTTTCAATTCAATTTTCTTTCTCCTAGACTGGTTTCTATACTAAGGTTAAAGAACCTAGTCTATCCTACTATTCACCCATAGCTGGAGGGAGAATAGTTGGATTCATACCTTTCCCAGGAGTATTAGTACTATGTTAAATGTAAACAGCCTTGTTTAGGATTTGAACTTGGGTTGCAAGATCCACTTTTTACAATGATATCCATTTTGTGTGATACTTTTTTTTCAAAAGTTTTTAGCAGTAAATAATTTTACTAGTAAAATTTTTTTTAAATTTGGTAAATAACCAAATTTCTTACTTTTCTTTCTTTTTTTAATCTAAAATTCTTTTTTCAAAAATCTAATTCAGTTTTCTTTTTCTTATAATTTTGTTATATTCTGTTTAGAATTATGTACATACCTGTCCATTGGCCTGGCGTGTAGAGTGTTCGCCAATGACCCAGGAGACCGGGATTCAGTCTCGGGTCGAGTCATACCAAAGACTAAAAAAATGGTACTTGATGCCTCCTTGCTTAACACTCAGCATTATAAGTTACAGATCAAGGGTTAAGTAGGGCAATCCAGGGAAAAGAGTAGCACCTTCCCCTACCCCTTGTTGTAGTAGCTATTGAAAAGGGAGCCTTTGGATCTCCCTCGACTCTTGTCACCAACTTATAGATATTTAGTGTAATGTAATATATTCATTCAATCCTTCTGGCATCGGTAGGATGTAACACAATCAGTTTTTAAGTGAAGTAAAGCAGATTTGAATTCAATTTTTTTCTTCTTGACTTGTTGCCTAATCAAAGCTAAAGAACCTGGTCCTATTTGTTATATATTGACCCTCGACCGAGCCGTCAATCAAGAGATGCACCTGTGTAAATAAGCGGAAGAACAGCGGAAGCAGGTGGGCGTTGGACGGTAATATAACCAGGTGCCAGACAGTTCGAGTCAGTTGGAGACAAGATGCTGAATTGAGAGCCAGCAGCAGACTGAGGGCTTTGGGTCCTCAGTGACCCACGGTTGAGCAACCCCAGCCAAGATGAGAAAGAAGTACTGTTGGGTCAATATAGCAGTCTGTCCCCGTCTCCAGCTCATCTCTCACACACAACCAACATCACCCTTTCAAGAATAAAGTGTGAGAGATTATATTTTTATAAAGAAGTGTGTTCGTTTGTTTATTGAAGTTCGTATATTATGTTTGATTATGTTCCGCATATATTTGTATATGTATACGTGCAATATGTATGTGGCTATACAACATATTTACTCATAGCTGAGAGAAATAGATTTATTCTTTTCTTAAGGGCAAAAGAGTGTACTCTATGTGCATAATGTGTTTTATAATTTCACATATTTTATATAACCGCCATAGCTATCTTTGTAATTACAAATGCTTTTGAATAATGGATCACAACTTTTCTGTGCACTTCTATAAATAAGAAGAAAAAAAATACCACTGTTATGACACAATAGAAAATTCCTTTCTCAATTTTTTGATTATACTTGAAATAATTATTTTGTTTTAGATTCTGCCTAATGGAGAATATCACCTAATTATTTTGAACAGGCTGTTCTTTTGGTTAAGATATCAGGGGTTAGATGATTAATGGAAAAAAAAATCATAATGAAATTGAATAACAACCATGATCAAGAGGTCAGGGAATTGTGAAATTGTAGTATTCCTCAACAAAGGCAGATAAGATTGTATCATTTTAAATATAAAAATTAGGTGATTAGAGTATTTATTAATTATTCATTTTTCTATGGTGATGTCATAATTCATTAATTTTGGTTGAAAAGTTAACTTAAATTTCAAAATTTAATCTTTTTTTTTTTTAAATCTTACAGCTCAGATACTGTAGGAATCAGCAGGGAGAGTAGGTATTTAATTTATCCTGTAGGAAGTTATCAACCCGGCTAAAGAACTTGGCTGATGCAAATTTTTGTTACATGACAATGAAACATAAGTGAGATCAAATTCTTGGCCTCTCCTTCCATTACAACAGTAATTAGCAGTGTAATCAAGAGAATAAAATAGTTGAACGACGCAGTATTTTTTAATCATCTTTGTTTGATTCTTTTCATGTGAAGCTCGATACACTCTTTATCACCACTTAGAACACCTCAAAGAAAGAACATGAAAAGACACAATGCGGAAAAATTAGGCATGGCTCTTGGGCTTAGATGTGTGTGACGGGGGTAATATTAAATTTCCTATTATTTTGAGCTCGTCTATAACTGGTTTGAATATGGAGTAAGCAGTTTTAGTTTCTATAGGATGAACAACATTTCTGTAATAAGTTTATTATTCTTTATTATTCAGTAACATCACCAACATCCATGAATTCTATTTCCGTCTTTCAATTCAGGAAATTAAAAGATAAGCAAAAGTTATGTAACAAACATTTACATGAAAATTGAGATAATTCAGTTTTAAAATATTTAACAAAGTATTTAACTTATGGGTGGTGCTGAAATATTCTTATCCTAACCAATGGCAGGAAATACTCCTGTATATAATATATATATATATATATATATATATATACGAGGTGCCTTCAATAAGTTTCCAGACTGTTTTTGTACAGGCATTTAAAATTGTTGTAGACTCTTGAAAATTCAGTATGTTATTGCTATACATCTTATGAGATGACTGACCAATTTTTATGATTTCGGGTTTAAATGAACAGCTACAGCAGCAATTGGAATACACCCTACTAAATCCTGATTGTCACTGCTGGTGAATTTCAAAAATGCAATCTGGACATGAGGACACTAGTAGAACGATATGCAATAAAATTCTGTTTTAAACTTGGAAAAAATGCCACAGAAACGTATGGAATGCTTCAGAATACTTTTCGACCATCTTGCATGAATCAAGCATTAGTTTTTACGTGGTATAAGAGATTCATGGAAGGCAGGGAGCCTGTGAGGGATGATGAGAAGTGTGGGAGGAGTAAGGAAGTCAGAACAGCAGAGTTGATTGGCCAAATAATTTCATGGATAAGGACTGTCGTGTGTCTATAGAGACAATAAGTGCACAGTTTCATGTCAGTGTGCGAACTGTACACACAATTATTCACGAGGAACTGAAGATGCAGAAGATTTGTGCGAAGTTTGTCCCAAGGGTGCTCAGAGAAGATTAAAAAGAAAGAAGTTCTCATGACAGTAGGGAGGAGGTCGAGTTGATCAATTCAGATCCTGCAGTTCTTGATGCTCTGGTGACCTGCGATGAAAGCTGGATCTACTGCTATGACCCAAAGATCAAGAGACAGAGTTCCCAGTGGAAGCATGCTGGCTCTCCCAGACCCAAGAAAGCCAGACAGAGCAAATCCACTCACAAACTTTAGATGATCCCTTTTTTTTTTTTTTTCTTTTTTTTGACAGCACTGGCATGATCTACATGCATTGGGTTCCCACTGGACAGACAGTCAACAAGGAATACTATGTTGAGGTTTAAAGGGAGTTCAGGAAGAGATTCCGACGGAAGAGGCCAGCACTCTTCAAATCAGGTCAGTAGCATTTCCACCAGGACAATGCACCAGTCCACAACTCCATCCTTGTCATAGACTATTTGACCAAGATGGGCATCAAGACAGTTCCTCAGCCTCCCTATAGTTCAGACCTTGCTCCCTGTGACTTTTGGTTATTACCTAAGCTCAAAGAAAAACTTAGAGGCTGTCGTTATTCCCTAAGCTCAGAGGCTGTCATTATGAGACAATTGAGGAGATGAAAGAGGCTGTGACGAAGGTCATTGACATGCTCACGCAAGAGGACTTCCATGGGGCCTTCCAGAAGTTGTTGGAATGGTACAAGTGTATTGTAGCTGGAGGAGATTACTTCGAAGGGGACTAGAGTTTCATGTGTGTACTATCAATAAAAGTGCCCATACGAAAAAAGGCTGGAAACTTATTGTGCTCCTTGTAGGTGTGTGTGTGTGTGTATATATATATATATATATATATATATATATATATATATATTTCTCTCTCTCTCTCTCTCTCTCTCTCTCTCTCTCTCTCTCTCTCTCTCTCTCTCTCTCTCTCTCTCTCTCTCTTTCTTTTTTCCTTTTTTTTATTTTTAATTTTTTTTTTTTTTTTTTTTTTTTAGCAGTCATGAAATTAGCTTTATCTGATAATTACTTTTTTGTATATCTTTAGAACTTTTTTTTTTTTTTTTAATTATCAGACTTGAAATACGCCATAATAATTAATGGTTGTAATGTTGACAAAAGTAAAAATTAACATTAAAACAGTCAAATCTTATATTATTATGTGTACACTTTTTTTTTTTTTTTTTTTTTTTTAATGCATGTTTATTCTTATTAGTTGGTAGATATTGAGGCCAAAGAGATTGAAAATTAAATTTTGAAGTATTTTTAATATTTTTAGTCTAATTGTGTGTTTTTCTTCTTTTTTTTTTTTTTTATAAAGTGGAAAAAAATTTTTTATATTGTTTTATAAATCCTAATTCAAAACTTGTTTTATGAGGGTTGGCTGAAAAGTTTATAGGCTGACCAAGATACTCTCATAGAATGTGACCAAATGAGGTTTATTTTTCAACATAGTCCCTCTTGCAGTCCACACTCTCCTTCCATCAGTGTTGCAGGGCTTGGATCCCATTGAACAAAACGTTATCAAGTGCAGATATGACACCATCATATGAACTTTTCAGCCCATCCCCGTATATAACTTTTGCTCCCAACTATGTTCAATATAAGCATTTTTTTTTTCCAGGCACCCATTGTCATGGGCCCATTATTGCAACCAATACATCTCAAACCAAACGTACACTTCTATTGGCCTGTGTATTATGTTTTATATTTATGACCTGTGAAATTGTAGGTATGTATTGTTGTAATTCCTCAAATCTCCTCTTTCGGGTAACAAGTGAATCTAAATTGCTTTTCTTCAACAATTTATGATAATGGTTTCTTGAAAGTATTAATACTTCTCTCCATTTTCTTGAAACTGGTATACAACTTACAAAACAAAAAGATTTGTATGTGCCAACTTACAGTTTCCCAGCATGATTTGTTTAATGTTTTCTCTCCTGTTATTTATTTCTTGTAAGTACAAAATTCTTGGTTATTTATATGGGAGATCATCAAGAGAAATAAAAGTAAAGAGAAAAAAGGACAATGAAATAAATATACTGCATAAAAACAAAAAAAAACTGTCAGTGGGGCAAAAAAATAGGAGTCCTGGGTATGACACCAAATTGCATCTGATGGTGAGACTCCAGTTCTGGGAGTGTGAAGTATCCCTTCAGTGTCATTATTCTCATGTCCACTCTGGCCTGAAGTGTTAGTACCTGTTAGTCTACAAATCAAATAGTACTTTTTAAATGTTATTACATTTCATAGGACTATGCACAAAAAAAGACTCTAAGAAACAACAGTACAACACAAAAAAGTAAATTTGAATGATTCCTTAACCTCTAGGTGTAGAATAACCCTTGACAGGTTGACATGTCATTAAAATCAACTGATCATAAAAAACTGAATAGATAAATGAAATTTGGAAAAAGTGTTTTCTAGATTTTTTTTTTTCACCAAGTTTCTTTGGTAGAATTACAATCTTTTGAAGTGTACTTTTTGTACCTTATCAAGAATGGATAAATTCTTGTCATTGACAACTACTACTGATATATACATACGTGTATGAAAAAGAGAGTTGGGGGAATCTACAATGTTCTTTCTTGGTGTAATTCATTATCTGATTGTCAGCTCAAATATTGTCCAAACTAAAGAAGTTCTTATTTCAATGATTGGACCAAGAAAGTGTCTTTTCCTTGAGTCTTGTAAAATGTATCATTTATTTATTTTTTTGTTTTTGTTTTATAGCTGTTATTGTTTTTATTTATTCATCTCTTTATTTTTTGTAAAGTTGTTTTAAGACATAGTTTGTGCTACATTCTCTTATATGTGGTAGTGGGAGGGAGAAAATGGTTTAAATGCGGATGAGTGCTTTGCTAAAATAATTGTCCCTTTTTGAAATTTTTCTTACTAAGTCACTTCAGAATATCTGTAATCCTCTTGAAATTTCTATCCTTGTCGCGTTGGTAATGGGTAAGATAAAGAATGGAATTATTTAGAAAGAAGTATTAACAATGGTAATTAATGATGCTGTTAATTTTGAAAGGGAAAACCTATTGCAATTAGAAAAATGGTTTTGTGGTTTTAGAAATTCATTTAGATGGGGGAAAAAATTGTATTGTACTATTTAATTCTTCTAATACACTTTTTTTTTTTTTTTTTTTTTTTTTTTTTTTAGGAGGTGTTATTGCCCATAGTTTGGCTATTGTATCAGATGCTGCCCATTTATTAACTGACCTTGCTAGTTTTTTCGTCAGTCTTCTCTCTGTCTATCTGGCAAGCAGACCTGCTACCAAAAACTTTAGCTTTGGATGGTATCGAGCTGGTAAGTATCTCTTAGCCATGGTTGTTGATGAGAAAATTCCATGTTGCTTTATATAGAATCAGGAGGTGCTTGTAGTGCAATGGTTGTCATTGGGAATTGATACGACAATCCAAGTTCAAATCCTGGATGAGGGAGTTTGTATTTCACATTGTGCTAATATCCTTAGGAAAGGTATGAATCCAACTATTCTTCTTCCAGATATAGACCAGGCTGTTTTGACATTGATGTGGTAACCTGTCTAGGAGAAGGAAAACTCTGAATTCAAACTCTCCTTAAAAATTGACCTTGTCACCTTCTGCTTGTCTCTTGAGGGTTTGGGTGAAGCACCCTACAAAACAGCAACTGTACGGCCACCTACCACCCATCACAAAAACTATCAAAATTAGATGAACCAAACATGCAGGACACTGCTGGAGAAGTAGGGACAAGCTCGTGAGTGATGTACTCCTGTGGACCCCTTCACAAGGACAAGCAAAGGCAGGACGTCCAGCTTGAACCTACATACAGCAACTGTGCCGATACTGGATGTAGCTCAGAAGACCTGCCAAAAGCAATGGACGATAGGGAGGGGTGGCAAGAGAGGGTCAGAAATATCTGTGCTGATAGCGTGACATGATATATATACATATAACATTGTTGTGTCTGTGACCCTGGGTTTCATGCTTTACACATTTGTCTGACTGAGTGAAAGATTTTCAAAAAAGACCGATTAATATGGTTAATTTTTTGTTTGAAGGAAGATTTTGTTAGTGTGTCTTAGCTTTTTGTCTTTTTCTAATCTGCCATTGAAACTCCTGTTTTAGATTTTATTGTGTGTATGAAGTAAAATCTTTGCTGAATATTATCTGTGATTTAAATGTAAAAGTCTATTAATCTGAATCCTAGTTTACAGCTGAACTATGAAAAACCAGGTAAAAGATTTTATTTTTTTCCTTATATTTTTGGAAATATTGCAGAGTGTTTGAAAAGCTAAGTTAGAATAAGAATGGAATGACTTGGGAAATTTTCTGTAGGATGGGGGGGGATAGAGGGAGAAAAAATGGTGGTGGTGGGAGGTTTAAAATGAATGAATTTAAAAAAAAAAAAAAAATAGAAAACTCTCTAGAAGAACCAATGTATATCTCTAAAAGACCGAACATTTAAATAGCTTTCCCATTCCACTTTTAATTAAAAGAATTGCATTCCTGTAAGAAAGCCCCTAAGAAAATCTTTAATCACTGTGTTTGGAATTGGACAACTACCGGATCAGTTAACTTTTGTCTTTTTCTAATCTGATATCTAAACACACATATTAGATTTTATTATGTGTATGAAAATAAAATCTTTGCTGAATATTATCTGTGATTTAAATGAAAAAAACTATTAATCTGAATCCTAGTTTTCAGCTTAACTATGAAAAACCAGATAAAAGATTTTTTTTTTTGCTTATACTTTTGGAAATATTACAGAGCATTTGAAAACCCAAGTTTGTGTAAAAATAGAATGCCTTTAAGATTGTCATAAACTATGAATAAGGACTGTCCAGTGAATTTTAAAAATAACTCAACCGTGGACTTATACAAAGTTAAAACTTAATGCATATATATAGGGAGGGAGGACAAGGAGTAAGGTAAGGAAAAGGATTTTCTACCCCACCATAAAGTATACTTTGGAAGCCATGGGAAGCAGCATGATAGATGTAAAGGTGGACGAACCCAATGACTGTTCAACGTTATGCCTAACCAGATGTTGGGTGGACGAACCTCATGGGTCAATGGCCAGGATTTTATGGTTCAGAGGACTACTGCTACTTATCTTTTAAGGTGGCGTCTATAGATGAGAATAAAACACAGTCATCGAAAGATTACCATGACTCCTACTTCAACCACATGTCCAAACCGCAGTGCCCTTCGCGTGAGTAAAAAGGGGCATATCCTGCTGAGGTTGGAGCTCTGGCTCCAGTGTTTGAAAAATCAGCTACAGAACTCAAACAAAAATTGCTTAAATGTAAAAGCACAATACAAATAGCGATATTCAACGTTAGAACTTTAAATAGAATAGGCCAACTACTGGAGCTGACAGCTTCTGCAATAGATCCTAACATAGACATAATATGCATACAAGAACACAGATACCTTCATAGCAAAGATATAAAGTGCGACAATACCAGCAATGGATGGACGTTTTTCTTGGCATCTGCATGAAAAAACTCTGTCAATGCCGCGATGGGGGTGTAGGTATGCTTATTGGTCCATGGGCCTGAAAAACACACTGAGATAATACAACCCAGAATGATAGTAGCCAAATTTAATGGCAACTCCAGTACAATAATCATATCTCGTTACAGCTCTACTAATATTAGTGACGAAACAGACTTCATCACCTTCTATAACAAACTATCCTCCCTTGTTTGTAGTATCCCAAGATGCAATGTTCTCATCATCGGTGAAGACATGAATGCCCAAATAGGTAAAACAACAAATTCAACTTACAAAACTTGTCAAACAGAAATGGGGGAACATCCAACAGATTTCACACTAGAAAATAGATTAACATGCCTTAATACTAAATTTCAGAAAAGAAAGGTAAAACTATGGACCAACAACTACGCAAATAACGCTAAAACACAGATAGACTACATCCTCATAAATAAGAAATAGAGTAATTGTGCATTGAATTGTGAGGCATATTCCTATTTTGAGGGTGTGTCCTCCAATCACCGAATTGTCACAGCTATGATACAACTGAGTCTACAAAAAAACGTGTCCCAAACATCCGCAACCGTACGCTATGACTGGTCCCTGCTTAACAATAGAGATATTAGTGATATGTTAACACTAAGAAACTAGAAGTGGCGGCAGAATGCATACCAACTAAACAAAGAGCTAAACCTAGAGTCCCATGGGAGACATTAGCGGTTAGAAAAAAAAGCATGCAGATGTGAAAACTGCATCCCTATGCAATTGGAGGAACCCAAATAATATCAATGCTCAGAAACTTAAGAAGGCACAAAATGAACTAACGTATACCTAAAAGAACAAACAGAATACATCCAAAATCATATCAATAAGATTAGAGACTCGGTTGAAGATAGACAATCTAGGATAGCATGGCAAACAGTAAAACTAAGTGAGTAGAAGGAAGAGTGCTGTGAGAGCTAATCTGAAAGCTGCCAACCAAGAAGAATGAATACACCTGTGGAAATAACATTTTGAGAATTTACTTGGACTACATCTGAAAGTTACGGATGACCGTATTACAAAAATTATTAGTAATCTACTTGACATCAAACTAAGACAGTTTACACAAGAAGAATTCTACTCAGTACTAAGAAAAATTAAAAATAGGAAAGCTGCAGGGTTTGATGAAATACCCTCAGAAGTATGGAAGACATGGGAATTCGATGGCATACTGCTTTGACACTGCAAGGCCATATATAACCAGAACACAGTAAACAGATAGACAAAAGGATGTATCCTCCCTTTTCCCAAAAAGGGTGACCTTGGAATAACCAAGAACTACTGAAGTATAACCTTTACATCCATAGTGGCCAAGATTTAGAATGCTCTACTATGCAACAGCATAGAACCTAAAACTGAGAAAATACTTAAGAACCAGGAGAAATCGATCCATGACATCACACATTTTGACTATCTGTCAAATTCTAGGTGTTTGTGCAAAAAACCTTGAGGCAACACTATTATTTATAGACTTCTCCAAGACATTTGACTCTATACATAGAGGGAAGATAGAGCAAATAGTTCTCGCCTATGGTCTCCCCAAAGAAACTGTCACAGCCATAATGATGCTATATAAAAACACAAAAGTAAAAATTTGCTGACCAGATGGAGACACAAACTACTTCAGCATTGTAGCAGGTGTGATGCAAGGAGATACATTAGCCCCATACCTGTTTATTATCTGCCTAGTCTATGGTGGTCCTCTGAAACTTGTAGACAAGTTCATCTAGTTAGGAAGCAGTGTCTCATCAACTGAAAATGATATCAACATGCGATTAGCAAAAGCATGGACAGCAATTGATAGCTATCAATCATATGGAAGCGAGACTTGTTGAATGAAATATGGAACATGTGGATGCTAACTAGAAATGGAGAAAGAGCTTGACAGCAATTATGCAAGAATGCTACAAGCTGTATTGAACAAGTCCTGAAGGTAACGCCCTGTAAAACAGCAGCTGTACAGCCACCTTCCACCCATCACAAAAACCATCCAAATTAGATGAACCAGACATGTAGGACATTGCTGGAGAAGTAAGGGTGAATTCATAAGCGATGTACTCCTGTGGACCCCTTTCCATGCAAAGGTTGGATGACCATTTAAAACTTATCTACAGCAGCTCTGTGCCGATACTGGGAGCGATGGACAATAGAGATGGGTGACAAGAGAGGGTCAGGGAAATCTGTGCTTGCAGCATGACATGATGATGTGTGCTTAACTTTGTGTGCTTTCGAATGTTAGTATGTTTGTGTATGTGCTATTGCTTGAGCATGCATATATATGTATATTTGTGCATATAATAGCCTGAATTTTTACATATGTACACATATTTCCACTATCTGTTGTTGGGAAGGAGTGATGCAGAGGAAAGGGTGGATGAGTGTAATATAATGGCCGAGGGATTTTGTTTTAAGCCTTTGGGTTTGGTTAGGCTGAGAACCTTTCGGCTCAGTGCATGGGTTATTTAGGTGCAACATTAATGCAGGTGTTCATGTGCATGGGCGGAGCAGATGTGTCACTCAGATGTCACAATAGCCCAGATGGAAAACGGGGCTAGAGAGTGCGGGTGACGTCACACACCAGAAGCGCGCGGAGGATTTTGGGGATTTTGAAAAAGTCAGTTGAGTTGAGTTCTGCCTTGGGAGAAGACGGTTGGCTTTTGCTCGCTCGCTGAAGCCAGGCCAGTGGCCTTGTGGTGGGTGCCACACGTGTTGGGGGTGCAGATGGAAAAGCCAGAATAGAAAGATTGTGCATCTCTCTTCATTATGTCGAAACCTTTAACTCAAAGGTAATAAAAGGTTTCGTACCTGAACTAAGAAGTCGTTATGTGTTTTTCATGTTTCTGGACTCCTATGTTCTATGTATATATGTTATGAACATTCTAATGTCCGTTTCACACATGGCCATATCATGGCTATGTAACATGAGGAGAAGGTAGGGTGGGGGAGAATTGTTACAATCAGAATGATTTCTTTTTCTTTTGATGCTACCTATCTTTCTGATTGCTAAAAGTTTATTTGATTTGTGTTCACAGTGAATTTTATTAAGTGATGATTATTAAAATTAATATCATCACATTAGTTTTTATTTTATTTATTCATCTATTTTTTTTACTTTTCTAATGGTAATGATTTATGTTGTGAATGGTTGTTGTTGGTACTTTATTGATTATGTGATGTGGCAATTATGGTAAAAATGATGTTAAGTTTTGGGTTGCTTTTGCAATAGTAATGATAGAAATAATAAATGTAAAGATTATGATCGTAATAATCTCTGACAATGCTGGTAAGTGCTCATAATACAATGATTTGGAAAAAATAGTGCTTACCAGGCCATAGACATAATGGTTAGAGTGTTTGCTCATGGTCCAGGAGACCGGGGTTCAATCCCAGGTCAAGTCATAACAAAGACTAAAAAAAAAATGGTACTTGATGCCGCCTTGCTTAACGCTCAGCACTATAAGGTAAGGACCAAGGGTCAAGTGGAGCAATCCAGGGAAAGGTGTAGCACCCTCCTCTACACCTTGGTGTAATAGCTATTGAAAGGGGAGCCTTCGGGTTGCCAACTTTACTTTATTATTGACAATACTGAAAATATTATTTACATTTACTGGCAATACTTGTGGGTGGTAGTAATGTGGAAAAAACAGTACTTACACTCTGTGGTCCTGTTGTATAATTAGTATGGTGTCGGCAATCGCTTATAGATGAAGTGACAATAAGAAAGATATTTGTGAAACTGGTGGAGGGACAAGTGGGGGTGAGTTATAGTGAGTGGTGTGAACATAGATTGTAGAAATATATATATATATATATATATATATATATATATATATATATATATATATATATCTATATATATATATATATATATATAATAATGGTGCTTAAAAAAACATGAAAAAGGGGAATGAAATTTAGTTTGTTTTAATTATGTGTTTCAGTTGAATTGGGATAGATGTTAGTTTTCATGTCTACATTTTGAGATTCTCAGATTTGTGGTTTAATTGTGTAAGTGAGAAGAGGAGGGTGGGTGAGGAAGAGAATTGTTAATATATATATATATATATATATATATATATAATAATTGGAAAGATTTTGTCTTCTGAAGATAGCCAAATAGTTTGATGTAGAGTTAAAAATTAGGTATGTATACTTTCCATGAAAAAGTTTTTTTATACAAAAATTATTTTCCTTTTTTCATGGGAAAAAGTAGGTTCTCAATTTCAATTTCCAAACTTTAAAAAAAAGGATTATTTTAGTAAAATAATTAATCAGATTTGTGTGTGACACTTGACTGTTCAGCCTAAGTGAGTAGACCCAAACTATTGCTCTCTTGGGCAGTGGACAAAGACTTGGGTTTTGGTCAGTTTTCTCCTTGCTCTGTCTCTAAAAGCTAATTCTAGTTTATTGGACTGCTACTGGACCTGGTCACCTATTACTGCTTACATCTCAAAACTTTAAACTGCAACTGAACATGACTTTTCTTGTGACCAACTATAGTGGATGGTGGGCAAGGGATAGACTCTACTCTCTTGAATATGTTGGTGCTTGACTTCTGGCCACTTTTGCACTGAAGACTACAGTAATTTACTAATCTTTCTGCTTAGATGTGGCACAAGGCCGAATGAATGGGGCACCCAATGAGACTCAAACTCACTCTTACAGGTTTGCTAGTCAAGCTTGCTAACCATTACACTACCCGAGGTGCCCTTTGCACAGTTCACTATGACAGTAAAAAATAAGTTTATTATTCTTCATTATTCAATAACATCACCAACATAAATAAAATTTATTTGCATCTTCATCCATTTGTCAAATTTGTATCTTAATTATATTTTTTTATTATCCACATGCTTTCTTTCTTTTTTTTTTTTTCTCATGGAATGCTAATCTTTTTTTTTTTTTTTTCCATCTCCTTTTTCTAGAGATACTTGGAGCCTTATTTTCAGTGTTCTTCATTTGGCTGGTAACTGGTTTCTTAGTGTACTTTGCAGTTGAACGAGTGAAAACCAACAACTTTGAGATAAATGCTGCAGTGATGCTGGCCACTTCGTCAATTGGAGTAGTTATAAATATTATGTATGTAAGGGTTAATTTATTTTACTGAGTGTGAAAATAACAAGGTGTCATTTTTATTTGTAGGACTTGATAAAAAAAAAATTGAGAATTAATATGAATCTTTGGGGTATAACTTATTGAAGTTATTCTTGTTTGGACTATTAAACCTCTTTGTTTTGTTTTTTTTGTTTTGTTTTTTTTATATTATTAATACAATGTTTAACTACAAATATAGTATTAACAACATCAAGAATACGAAGGGGTTCAATTTTCCATGCAATTTCTTGTATGAGTTTTTTGTTTGTTTTTTATATATATATATATATATATACACACACACACACCAACACAATGGGTAGCAGTTTTTCATTTAAGTATGTTTGATTAAATAATAAAGACACATTTTGTCTATATAATTAAATTAGATCCTTTCAAGTTTCCTGATAAGTGTCTTGGTTTCAGGTTGGAATTGGTGGATGAATTTACCAAAATTGTTCCAAGCACTTTTGGATCTTTCTCAGGCCATCATCAGGGGTTTCTTGCTGGTATAAAAAGTGTCTTTTGAAAGAGTTTTTTTTTTTTTTTTAATAAAATTACAAAATTTCGTAAATGCAGTTGGATAAAACTGAGATGCTGATAAATTTAAAAAACAGAACACTATCAACAGAAATAGAATATTATCAAGAAATATAGAATATTTAAAAAAACAAACCAAAAAAAAACTATTCATTTTCAATAACTCTTCCACCTCCACTGAACTTCATGAAAGGACAAACGTCATATATATGTTCAGATGTCTCTTGGAAGACTGTGTTTACAACGAAAATAATATGTATGTTAGTTTTACCACTTCAAATCTTTCAAGACGACAGCTTACAATGCACTTTAATGATTCTAGCTCCATAGCTTTACATCTGAAAACCCATTGTATTCCCAAATCCAAATTTTGGAAAATTTGAGTTGAAAACACCACATGAAATAATTAATAAGCTACAACTACAAATCCTAGAAGCCCTACATATAAAAACAAAAAAAAGCTAGAATCGATAGAATTAATTTTGAAAATAGTGACAATGTTTTGAAATGCCTTCAGTGGAGGTGGGAGAGTTATTGGAAATGATTAGTTTTTTAAATATTCTATATTTCTTGATAATATTCTATTTCCGTTGATAGCATTCTGTTTTTTAAATTCATCAGCATCTCAGTTTTATCCAAGTCTGCATTTACATAATTTTGTAATTTTATTAAAAAAACCCAAAAAAAAAAACCAACTCTTTCAAAAGACACACTTTATACCAGCAAGAAACCCCTGATGATGGCCTGTGAAAGATCCAAAAGTGCTTGGTACAATTTTGGTAAATTCATCCACCAATTCCAACCTGAAACCAAGACACTTATCAGGAAACTTGAAAGGATTTCTTTATTATTTAATCAAACATGCTTTTTCATACATACATACATATATATATATATATATATATATATAAAGTGCCAGAAGTAATCTACCTAGATTTCATCTAATGGATCCTCAAGATGATTCTGATTAAAAAGGGTTTTTAGCTGGTTGATTATTTTAAAGCAGGATGAATATTTTTAGTCTTTTCTTTTTTAATTAAATATTTTTCCAGATATATCAGTTTGTGTAATATTTTTTTTATTTACAAATTGTATCATCTGGGTTTTTTTTCACTCTGCCAGAATTATAGAATAGGTATAAAAATAGTGTGTGTGTATATATTTAATTAGAAAATTCAAATCTGGTTAAATTGTCATTATAAATTTATTTCAGTGAAGGATATCATTATATTCTTCATCTCATCAGATGACTTTGCACACTTAATTTGAGGTTGAAAAACTGCAAATAGTTGTTGGATCAAAGTCTATTACTGGGTAGTCAGGACTAGTAGGCAATTGTACAATGGAAGGAAATGGATTCCGTGATTTGTTTTCCCTACTGACTTTCCTGTTCACTCTCCACGTTATTAGAATTCTTCATCACTTTCTTCACTAGCTTGCTTGTCCAGTCTGTCAAATTGGCAGTGCGCAGAAAACAAAAGATGCCATTTCTACTGGCATTGCTTCTTTTATGCAACAAAATTTGCGTATGACACAAATCTCATCTCACCATAGAAGAGGCATGTGTCCAATAAATTCCTTCTTCAAAAACGGCCGAGTTTTTTTACTGCCAGCACTCTACATGCAAGACATGTCAAACTGAGATAAGTCTTTTCTCTTTGTCATGACACTACACACCAGACAAAGTCTGGCTCTCTTTCTGCAAGAATATGGTGGACCTTCATTTCTGTGGCTCAATTCCCATTCACTGTCGCAATAAAAAAATATATATATATCTCCCCGCCCCAATATAAAATTAAATTTTCAGGGAGATGTAAAGGGAGTTAAAACAAAGTATTCGAAAAATTAAGAAACCAGAAAAAGGGTGTTCCTGTAAATTAACCCATCCTAATTTGAACATATGCTAGATTTTTCGTAGCAGGTGGAATTTTTTGAATAATGTAAGCTTGTAAACTGAACTATGATCTCTATATATTTTCTATTTACTCCTTTTATGTGTTTTAAATTCCTCTGTTAATGGGGCTATCATTGTCCTCAAAAAACAAAAATAAAACCTTTTGGCACCCATCAGGTGCTTTTAATTAACCCAAAAATGATCAAAGGGAATTAATCACTCCAGAAAATTCAAAAATCCTAATTGCAAATTGATACGGTAATCTATAATTGCTGTTTTTCAACCTCAAATTAAACACATGACGTCATCTGATGAGACGAAGAGTATAATAATATTCTTTGTGGAAATAAATTTATGACAATTTAACCAGGTTTGAGTTTTCTTCTAATTGCATTGTATATGCTATGTATGTGGGTCTTATTATATAAACCCGAAAAGGAATATATAACAAAAGCCATACATCGAGCACTCTATAGATTTATATGAAATTCCTCATATATTCTATACACGAATAATTCATACCTGTTGTCATCAGACGCCAACTGGATATTACTGATATATATTGTGTATGTGTGTATATTGTCTTAAATTCTGAGATAATTCATTATTAATATTTCATGAGTGATTTTTCAGGTTGATATTAATTTCTACTTAGAGAGAATTTTAGTTCTGAACAACTTAAAGAACTTCTAGAGTTTTAGTAACTATAATTTTGATTGATCCTTATATCAAAAGCTATATTATAATATTTTTTATTCTATAAGCCTTATTGTTTATTGCATTGACATTGTATTGCAGGAGAGTGAAGGACAGCCAATTAGATAAGTAAATAGTTTTACTATAAAAACTAATCTTTTCAAATTAAATTCAACTCTTTCTTCATTATTGATCATATGGAATTGTTGAAAGCTGCAGATGAGTATGTAACCTTGTTAGCTAACTAATGATTCCTATTCTAATTTGGCAAATTAACATTAAATTATCAATACTTTTAGAATAATTTATAAATTGGTAAAGCAAAAGCATATATTAGCTCAGTGTGTGTGTGTGTGTGTGTGTGTGTGTGTGTGTGTGTGTGTGTGTGTGTGTGTGTGTATATATATATATATATATATATATATATATATATATATATATATATATATATATATATATATATATATAATAACGGTGTTGGTTGTCACTAAATCACTTTGTGGGTTTGTGTCAAACCAAGTGCAATATAATATGGAGAGTACTCAATATCTAGGATAGAGCTATTATATAATAATAAATAAATATATATTAGATATATATATTTAATTCATGGAATTTAGACTGCGACCCCTGGGTTTCATGAAGTTTTTTGCAAAACAACAATCATCAGGCAGTTGGTAAATTTTTTTTTATTTTGTTTTTTATTATCATTATTAAATTGTGCTTCTCTGTAAATTTCACATGGTTTGCACTTTGTCATAAGTTTTTTGCTGGATGCAAACCTGTTAAAACTTGGAGCTCTGTTTGATTTGCTGCTTTTTTGAATTGATTTCAAACAAATATTTTTGCAAAATCAAGATAATTTTTGCTATAAACCTTTTCCAAAAGACAAAATCATTTTATTTATTGAATGATCCTTGTGTATTAAACTTTGTTATATTCCTAAAAATGATTGGGGAAAAAAAAATCTGATTTTATGCCAAATGGGGAAGGGAAAAAAATTGTATTTGGAATCCTTTTTACATTTTAAAAACTTCATACAAAAAATTAAAATAAAAAAAAAAACTAGTTAAAATTTATAACTGACAATGTTTCATTTTTAAAAAAATCAACAACATATACCTAAAAGTTTTTCTTTCCTTACATTACTTTTATCCTTTTTAATGAATTTAGATTTACTTATTGTTAATAAATTTTAAAGTGAATTCTAACAAATACTTTATATACAATGGACTTATTTTATAAAAACTTAAATCTTTTTTAGCATTGGTTTGGTTCTTCATAAAGGCCATGATCACAGTCATATGATCAGCCATTCTGATCATCAGATTATAGAGGAAGAGCAATCACTGGTCACTCCACAAACAAACTATGGCTCTATGGTTTCAGTGGGAATCAATGAAACTGTTCCTATGGTTAAAGTCCAACAAAAGAATATTAATATTAAGGCAGCATTCATCCATGTTATTGGGGATCTTTTGCAGAGTGTTGGTGTTTTAATTGCTGCTTTTGTTATTTATTTTAAGGTAAGCTATGGAAGTATAACTTACACTCCATTCAAAATTACATATTTTTAAAAAAAAATTATTTTTTTATTAATATCCAAATATTGTTTGTGATGTTGTTGTTTTAGGCATTATCAGAGTATTTTCTTTGTTTATTTATATAATGATTTTTTAAAAATGTTAACACCTTTATGGAAGTACCATTTTTTTTTTTTTTTTTTTTTTTTTTAATTTTTTAATGAAATAATTTGAGTCTCGTACGTGTTCACAATTGCTGTCAACACAATTTTAGAATCTCCCAAAGGTGATTTAAAAATAATTATATTTCAATAGAATTATCTTTTATTAGAAAAGCAGAACTGGTATTACAGAGACCACCTGGAAAAGATTCCAATGTGTTGACAGGAATAGTGAACAGGTGGAGACTTTAAAATCATATAAAGAAACTAACTTTTTCTTTTTTCTTTTCTTTTTTTCCTTTTAAGTGTGTGTTTTTGTTTTCTGATATGTTATAATTGATTTAAAATTGACATCTTCATAAGCATATTCAAGATAATAGAAACTTAATGTGCCTTGGGAATTTAATTTCATATTTTCCAGGCTGTCAATTTTCAACTTTGTACTAAATATTTTCAGTAGTTTATTCTTCAGAATTAAGTTAACATTGCCATGCATTCAAAGTATTATAAAAAAAACAACAAAATAACTAACAAAGATATTAACATGATGATCTGATTTTTCTTTGTTACTATAATAACACAACTTTTATAAGCTTTTTTTCCCATTCCAATTTGCAATTTTGCTAATTGTGACGGCAAATTGACTAAAATCCCAAAAAACGGGACTTTATTTTCGCACGTGTGAAGACGGGGCAGGTTGGCACTTGATCCCCTATAGAATAAGTCCTCGTTCAGTTTTTCTCTCAGGCATATAAGACCTGGCATATTACGTGAGGGATTAATTTAGGGCCAGACCGACCGCCGCTGGCAAGGGGTTCCAAATTTCACACTATTCACACACCCACCAGGCCACTTTCCTTCCTTCCCCTAGACAATGGAGGATATGAGCCTATAGGTTTTAGTCGTAATAATATTATATTGTAGTAGTCGGCAACTCCGGTTTCCTGTGTGATGTTTTTAAGGAATTAATAGGACAACTCTAAGCAAGATAACATTAGGCGAATAGAAGCTGAAAAGGAAGCATGAGGTAACAAATTCGTAGAAGATACGGCAAAGAACAACTTAGACCACGTGGTAACATAAAAATACATCAATCCTTTACTATACAAAGAGATACACTTTCAAAGTGTCAAATATATAATAAATGGACTGTCCACGAATATAAATGTCTTTTGTTGACTTCTGTTTTTCTTCAAATTGAGAGAGAGAGAGAGAGAGAGGGTGGTATATAAAGTTTGGGTATAAAGGAGAAATGGCCCAAAGTTACTTATCTTATTTTTCGACGGGGTTCCACTGGAGAATCTTTCTTCTTTCACGGGCTAATAGACTTTATTCTATTTTTTTTACACTGGCTTGAAGAACCTGGGGTCCCTCGTGTCTCAGATATTCTTTTGTCTTCTACCCGGAGTAAATGGCTATGGGTCTGTCTGCCACGAGCCCTTTCCAATAACTAACATTTCTTCTCGTTTTTTTCGCCGACAGGGAGAAGGGTGCCACTTCCGTTTTTAGGGCCCCAGCCAATCATTTGGCTTCTACCTTCCCCCCCCTGGTCAGGCGATTTTGTTAGGGCTACTAGATGTCACCCAAGTCAGGTTACTGTTAATTCAAACAGCAGTCATCCCACTTCCATCGTCTCAGTGGGATATCACGTGACACTAATGCTGTGATATCTGCTCATACTCATCTTAATAATTTCTATATGATTGAATGTTTGACCAAAGGAAATTTCAGTGCCAAAAATTTCTAAAACTGTTAAACAAAAACAATTTTTGTCTTAGTGAATAGAATTTGTAAATCGGAGTTCTGTTGTAAATGATTAATCTATGAACTTCAGAAAAAATTATACTATTCCCTCCTCTTTTTTAAGAATAATAAAACGACTGTGGGTAGCAATATCTCTTCTACTGAAAGCAGTGTCAGTATACACATAGGTAAAGCTTGGATTGCAATTGACAGATTATCAACCATATGAAAATCTGAACTCTTTGATAAAAAAGGTTGCTAACGGAATGCTTAGGGAAAAAATATGTATATGAACGACAGAAGGATATTGCAAGCTGTTTTGAACATATCTTAGAAGCAGCACCATAAAAACTGCAGTTGTATAGCCACTTACCTCTCATCTCACAGACCATCTAAGAAAGGCTAGTAAGATATACTGGGCACTGCTAGAAAATTAAGGATGAACTTATAAGCAACATTCTCCTCTGGACTCATCTGTGTTAGCTGATCAGCAGAAACTTACATCAGTTCTGTGCAGACACTGGGTATCACCTAGAGGACCTACCAAGTGCAATGGCCAATAAGGACAGATAAGAATAAGTTAAGAGTCTGTGCTGTTGGCATGTCTTGATGATGACAGTATTTTTCATGAATAATAATTTTCATAAATGTAATTATTGAGTGGAATGTTTTTTTCACAATTATTTGTAAAACTGTTAGTAAAAAAAAAAAAAAATTATCCAATTTACAACTCTAAATCAAAGGTTTTTTTCTCTTTATTCAAAAATATATTCAGAAATAAATTGACTGAACTAAGTTATTTAAATTAATCTCATTTCTTTTTCTTTTGGTTTATAAAAATCCTGTAATTCTATTCAAATATTCACCAGATTTTAATCTTTTTCTATTTTCTAGCCTCAGTATAAAATCGCTGACCCGATTTGTACTTTCATCTTTTCCTTCTTTGTCATTTTGTCCACGGCTTCAATTCTTAAGGAGATTGTTTATGTTCTCATGGAAGGTAAGAAGACTTTTTTTGTGAAAACTAGTTTATAAGACAAAATATATTGTACCAAAATATTTCATGTCTTGTATAATTAGTGTACAAAAACACTGTCAACAGTGACTTTTAATGTTAGAACTTTAATTACAAAAAAATCACCTACCTGAGCTTACAGTGTCTGCAACTGAGAAGAATAATGATATTGTGGATGCAGGAAAAATTTGTTTTACTATAGCACACTAGAACTAAAATACTATGATCTCTGTAATGAGTGGATATTTGTGTCAGCATCTGCATGAAAAAACTGTCAATGCCACCATTGGGCGTGTTGGAATGCTTTTCAGTCCTTGTGTTTTAAAATCACTTTAGAGAAAATCCAATTGAGAATGAAGTGTACTACATTTAATGGCAACCCCTGCACAACAATCATCTTGGGGTACAGTTTTACTAATGCTAGTGATGAAACACGCATTATCGCTCCTTGTGAAAAACTGTCTTCCCTAGTCTGATGCTTTCCCAAACATAATGTTCTGATCATCAGTGGAGACACGAATGCTCGTATAGACAAAGATGAAAATAAGTTTTGTTTTCGCATCTTGCTAAACAGAAATGGTGAATATCTTAAAGAATTTTCTTGTGAGTACAGGATTTTAAACCTAAACACTAAGTTTCAAAAGAGGAACTTACACTTACCTAAATAACTCAAAATCCCAGCTAGATTATATAATCATAAACAAGAAGTTTGGTTTGGTTTGGTTTCTTTGTTTAATGGCATATCAACCTTTGTAGGTTATTTAATGCCAAAGGTATTCTCCTAGAAGAACAGTAGTTGTACTATTTAACCCATAGCTGGGAGGATAAGGGGGTTCATACCTTTCCCAAGGGTATTTGCCCGAAAGTGAACGTAATGGTGCGACTGGAGTACGAACTTGCGTTCTACGATTCCGCAGTCCATCGCTTTAACCATTACACCACGAGGACACCCCCATAAACAAGAAGTGAATAAACAGATCTTTTAACTGTGAGGCATACTTCTCCTTTGAAGGAGTATCTTCTGATCACAGAATATTCTCGGCAAAGATTCCCCTGAGTTAGTGGAAATAAGAATCAAACAGGTAACACTACACAATACAACTGGTCTTCTCTTTCTAATAGGAATATAAGCAATCAAGATATACAGTAACTGTTACAAGTTTGATACCTTTCAGGAGACATCTGAATGACATACTCTAAGTGATGAATATGAAAAGTTTGCTACCAATCATATAGAAGCAGCAACAGCCACTGGGTGTATACCAACCAAACCAAGAGCCAAATGTAAAATTCCTTGTGAATCAATTTCGGTTAGGGAAAAATGAGATAACATGAAAAAAAAGCATCTTTATTTGATAAAAGAAACCCAACAAATGTCAATGTACAGAAGCTTAAGAAATCCTGGAGAGAACAAGAATATACCAAAACAAACAACTAGAATCCATTCATGACCAAATCGGTAAAATCAGAAATTATCATGGCAGACAGTAAATGAAGTGAGTGGAAGAAAAGTACCTTGAGAGCAAAGCTAAAAGTTACCAACCAAGAAGACTTGAAGTGGAAAGAATATTTCAAGAATCTGTTTGGAAACTCTCTTGAAGAAATTATCAATGGTCAACGACACATCAAATTTTGACAGTTTGCAGAGGAAGAACTTGTTGCTGTACTGAAAAAAAAAAAATGAAAAGCAGAAAAGCTGCAAGCCTCAATAAAATACCTCCTAAAGAATGGAAAACAAGGAAATCTAATGACATAATTCTCTGATTATGTAATACTGTATAAACAAAGCATGATAGAGAAATATACAAAAGGCTGCATACTCCCCTTCCCCAAGAAAGGTCACCTTGGAATCTCTAAGGGTTGCAGACATAACTCTTACTGCTATAGCTGTTCGGATTTATAATACCGTTTCTTGATTGTAACTGACATGAATTTGACAAAAATTCTTAGGAAAAATCAAAATGGCTTTTTGAGAAATTGATCTAAGATTTAACAGATCTAGACTCATTGGCAATTCACTGAAGAAGTACATGAAAATAGATTTCTCAAAGGCATTTGATTCCATATCCAAGAAAGACAGAGCAAATCCTACTTGCATAAGATCTCTCCAAAGAAACTCTTACTGCCATAATGATGCGTTACGAAAAACATGAAAGCAATGGTTCATTCAACCGTTGGCGACACCAACTTCTTTGACATTACGAGTAGATATATTAGCACATATATATATATATATATATATATATATATATATATAGTAATTAAAGGTGGCGACCTTAGTTGAGGGTGACCTGAAGGGTTCTTTTTCAATAGCTACACCAAGGTGTAGGGGAGGGTGCTACTCCATTCTCTGGATTACTCGATTTTACCCTTGATCCTTACCTCATAATGCTGAGTGTTAAGCTAAGCGGCATTAAGTACCTTTTTTGATTCTTTGGTATGACTTGACGTGGGATTGAACCTTGATCTCCCATTGGCGAACACACTACTCATTCTGAACATCCATCGCTGACATTTTGGCTGATCTCTCCAGGTTAGGTGTCCCTCTATTCACACTCTTATCCATGGAGTAGTAGTTCCCAATGTTTCGCACATATATTTATAATCTGGATAAATTACTTACTATGAACACCAATAGATCTAATAACAGAAAATGGTTTCACATGAAAAAAAGACAAGCAGCCGATGATATCCTGCTGAAACTATGACAGGTGCAAACTATGCAGATGATCTTGGGCTTCTCACAAATACACTTACCCAAACTGAATCCCTGCTGCATAGCCTAGATCGGGCAGTAAGAGGCATTGGCCTCTATGTGAATGTAGATAAAACAGAGTTCATGTGTTTTAAACAAGATAGAGCCATCTCTACTTCAAGTGCCAAATTGGTTGAGCTGTTCACATACCTTGGCAACAATATCTCATCTACTGAAAATGATGTCGACATACACATAAGGAAAGTTTAGTCTATTATTAGACAAGTTATTGATCATATGGAAATCTGGTTTCTGATAAAATGAAACGGGATTTCTTCTAAGCTGTGGCCGTATTTGTACTACTATATGACTGCACCATCTGGACTCTAATGAAATACTTGGTAAAAATGCTACGTGGTGTTTTGAACAAATCCTAGAAGTATAGCCCAACAAAACAACAGTTGTTCAGTCCCTTGCTTCTTATCTCACAAACTATCCAAGTAAGACTAACAAGACATGCTAGGCATTGTTGATGTTGTAAGGATGAACTCATAAGTAATGTTCTATGGACTACTACACATTGACACACCAGTATTAGCTGACCAGCAAATACTTACCTATATCAGCTCTGTGTGGACACTGGTTGCAGTCTAAAGAACCTACCAGGAGTGATGAATGATTAGGACAGAGAGTGAGTAAGAGTCAAGGGACTGTGTGCTATCAGTGCGATGATGATGATTAATGTCACAGAAATCGGTTTGTTGATGCAGATATGTATGAAAGAAAAAGTTCCCTTTCTTCCATGACTTTATACTTATAAGTATATGTTATATTATATTTATAAGCACATGTTATATCATACTGTATTAAAACCCAACATGTTCTTCATGAAATATTAGAAGATATATTATGCAATATCTTACAGATAAAATAATCTTGCTGCATTCACTTCATTGGTCCGGTAATGTGGTTTGATTGTGGAGCCATTACTCATATAGCTTGTCTTGGAGAGAAATAGCCTGGTTGAGTTTATCCCTCTGTAGGTTTACAACTGGTTAGAATTAAGTTTTCCTTCTAGACCATTTGCTATACCAAGGTTAAAGAGCCCAATCTGCCCTACTATTTATTCGTTGCTGGATAGAGAATACTTGAATTCGTGCCTTTCCCAAGAGAATTAGTGCAGAGTGAAATACAAACAGCCTCATTCAGGATTTGAACTCGGGTTTTTGAATCCATATTTCCTACCGTGACAACTATTATACCACAATCTCCTTCATATCTTAAAGTCAAATTGGTTATGTCACCAAAAATTGCTTCCCTCCATTTGTTTTTTATCTAACTTATAATTTTATGCACAGAAATGTGAAAAATTTCAAATTGATATTTTTGCTTTTTGAAACTTAAAAATTATTTTATTAGAAAAATCATTAAAAATAAATTATTGTTGTAGGATCTAAAAACAATAAAATACTGTTCACTGAGGCAAACTTTTTAATTTCATATTTAAATATCACATTTATTTATTTAATTTTACACTTGCGTGAAAAAAAAAAATCTGCTTTTCATTATTGAAATAATGTACATCCTAACCATTTGTCTTGTGTATCTGATTTTTTAAGTTAGAATTTTATATTATTACAAATCTAATGAATTTTATAAATACTTGTAAATACCTGTGAAAAAATTCATGAATATATTTGAATTATAAAAAAATGTTTTAGAAAATAAACTTGATATCTTGGAAGAGCATTGTACATATTTTACCATTTGAACGAAATATTTTTTTAAGATGTTGACACATTTGCATTTCTAAAAAAAAATTTGTTAGAAATGAAACCAAAAAAAAAAGTTTATTTTGAAAATTTAAGGGAAAATTGTTTAAACTACCATTTGCAAATGCTAAATTTATTTTATATTTTGTAATACTTTTTAATTTTCAGATTGGAGAAAAATAACAAACAAATAAATGAATATTTCTAGAATATTATTTCACTTTTTAGATGTCTCATACAGATTTATTTATTTTCATAGTGGTTGCAGAATATGAAAGCAAATGTTTGACTTTTTTTTTTTTTTTTTTCCTCCAGGTGTGCCTTCTAGTATAAAATTTTCTGTCGTGAAAGAAAAATTATTAGCAGTGCCACATGTCAAAGATGTTCACAACTTGCGACTTTGGTCTCTTACAACAAGTAAATCTGCTTTGGCAGTGCATTTGGCAATTGGTAAGTTGATTAAAAAAAAAAAAAAAAAAAAACTTTGATCTGATCTAAAATTTTCTGTTATTTTGCATATTACCAACGCCGACTACATAGCGATTCTGGCAAATACACCCAACCAAGCCGAAACACTACTGCATAGTTTGGAACAAGCCGCCACAGGCATTGGCCTCCATGTCAATGCACACAAAACTGAATATATGTGCTTTAATCAAACAGGCGATATCTCCACCCTAGACAGAAGCTCTCTGAAACTGGTAGACAAATTCACCTACCTAGGAAGCAGTATCTCATCAACCGAAAAAGACATCGACATGCGGCTAACAAAGGCATGGACAGCTATTGATAGGCTATCGATCATATGGAAATCAGACCTGACCGATAGAATGAAATGCAGTTTCTTCCAGGCAGTGGTTGTGTCGATACTGCTGTATGGACACTAACAAAATGACTGGAGAAGAAGCTAGACGGCAATTACACAAGAATGTTGCGAGCAATATTGAACAAGTCCTGGCAGCAACACCCCACAAGGCACCAACTATACGGCCACCTGCCTCCCATCATGAAAACTATCCAAGCTAGACGAACCAGACATGCAGGACACTGCTAGAGAAGCAAGGACGAGCTCATAAGTGATGTACTCCTATGGACCCCCACATATGGCCGAGCAAAAGCAGGACGACCAGCTCGAACATACATACAGCAGCTATATGAGGATATGGGATGTTGCCCTGAAGACTTGCCAGAGGCGATGAACGATAGGGAGAAGTGTCAAGAGAGGGTCAGGGATATCTGTGCTAGCGGCACAACATGATGATGATGATGACCCAAATGATTTGAAGCCTGGTTGACTGGGGCTATGGAATATGTCAACTCTAGTGAGGCTTCAGTTCTGGGGAATGAAGTACTCCTTCATTGCCATTACTCCCAGGTTCACTCTGGAGTGGTAGGGTCCCAAATAGAAGTGTTTAACCATCTGTGTGTGAACTAATGTCTTATGTTAAATTGAATTGTTAGTGTAACATAGCAGTACTTGAAACCATTTCACTGTGCAAACAAATGATTAATACTAAATAGAATTATTGATGTTAGATAAGAATACTTGAAACCATGTAACTGTTTGCAAATGATAGAGCTCCGACTTGTTTAGAAATGTTACCTACAAATTATTCATATACAAAACATATATTTGATATGTGTGTAAATAGGATTTGGCATTAAATAACCCACAAGGATTGATATGCCATAAAACTCAACCAACTAACATAATAATTCCAACATGAATGATGCCCTATCGGTGGTACATAGAATATGCTGGCTCTATCCACTGTAGAGATTTGCAGATGTTTATAAATATTTCTCAGAGGAAACAAAACTGCAGCAACCTAAATGTATTATAATTTACACAAGATGAGACATAGAGGTAATACGACTAACGCCTGGATTAAAGGATTAAAATGGTCACATATACAGATCTCCCATGTACAGGTTCTGAAATAAGGTGTGAATCAAGATTGCTCAGACTCTATGTTAATAGACTTTATGTCCTATTTTGGCTGTAACACAGATCTATACTCTCACATATGTTGTAATGTTCTGTCCGCAGGACTTAGAATACATTGCTAGTAACACCTGCAAAGGAGTAAGACCCTCCCCAATATAAGAGGGTCCCATCTAGGGGTCAAATAGATCTGCTGAAAAATTATTTGTTTTTGAGTGGATCATGTGCAAAAAACTCCTTTTAAAAAAAAAAATAGGAACTGCATAAAATGTGAAATGAATATACAATGAACACAACCTCTTGGCATGGAATAACCTTAGACATGTTGACATGCTGTTAAAGTCGGTCAATCTAACTTGAATTTTTTATTTTATTATTATTATTTTTTATTTTTAATAAATTTTTAAAAATTTTGATAATCTTTTCTGTTATACATCTTTTAAGAATTTAAAGAATTTGATTAATCTTTTTAATTTAAAAAATTTTTTTTTTTATTACTTTTTAAGCACTTGTTTTAATATCAAGGAAACTTTATTGCAATCAAACTATAAATGTATTTACCATCCTGTTGTCTGTGTAAAAAATTTCTTTGTTTTTTTTTTTTTTAGTTGTTTCATTCTTGTAAATAAGTGTATATTGTTTCATATTTTCAGATAAAGATTCCAATGCGATTCATATTATAAAAGATGCTTCTAAAGCAATGACTGAAGAATTTGGAATTACGGAAGTTACTGTGCAAGTTGAGGAATATGAAGACTCTATGGAAGATTGTAAACAGTGCCAGGATCCAAAGGATTGAAAATGTCCAAGTTATTTTCATTACTTTTTAAAATTTTCTACACGATTTGTAATTCATAAATTATTTTTGAGCTTTTTGCTTTACTTCATATTTTGGATATACTTTTAAAAATATTTTCATAACATTTTTTTTGGAAAATATTAAAACAGATATCTTTTAGATAAGAGCAGAAAACCTACCCAAGTACATTTTGCTCAGTCATTCAGAATTTTACATGACAAGATCAGGTTATTCATTCATTCATTTTTTTTTTTTTTTTATTTTTTTTTTTTTCTGTTGTCTTTTGATATTTTGTATTTGTAATTAAAAAAAAAATGTTTTCTGCTCTTGCAAAAACTTATCAGTATGGTTGAATGAATATTAAGTATCTATTACAGATACCATTTACGAATATTTTTTTATGTTTCATTGTAAAATTAACTTATTTGCTGGATATTTCTCATGACATTTTCTGAAGTGTGTGTGTGTGTGTGTGTGGGATTTTGCTGCTTATGAAATAGAACTTTATTGTTAGTCAGAAGTGAATCAGTCATTTATCCAATTAAAAAATTATTAAATTTCATTTGAAGAGATCATAAGAATAATACATCTTGCTTAATTAGATGATTTTCTAAATGCTAAGATAAACAGATGTGATGGCATTTTAGCTTTATAAGACATAAATACCCAAAAATAGTATTGATAAAATATCTAGCTAATTTTTGAAGGAGTCTAATTGAAGAAATCTGTAATTTTGGTATATTAGTGACAATCAAGGTTTCTTTGTGTAAATTTTAGAAAATTTCTCTGGATTTACTTGTTCTTGGATGTTAAAAAAAATAATAAAAGTTGTAATTAGCTGTATCAGTAAATTCAATCTGTTTAAATAGACTTATATATAATTAATGATTTGGCTATATTTATAAATTTAATGCTCAATATCATTGATAGAGCATATATATATATATATATATATATATATATATATATATATGCTCTAAGTTAAGATATCATAGACCTAGTCATTGGCACTTGATGACTCTGTCTATACTTTCTTTACTTATGTGAAAAAAAGACCCCAAAAAACAAACAAAACAATGTATTCATTGATGTATGAATAATATGCCAAAGTTTCGTTTCTTTTTTTAAAATTCTCTTTAGTGTTGTTATGGTTAGGAAAAAAATGAAATGTTGGCATATTATTTGTATATAAATAAATACATCCTTTGGATTTTTATCACTTATAATACTTGGACTATTGTCTTCATACTCGCATTTCTTCAGCCTCGCTAGCCTACACAGAAACTCCATCTGAATCCTTTATTCAATTCACGGGAGTAGATTGTTCTAATTCTATTAACCATGACCGGGTATAAGTTTTAAGCTATAGTGAGTATTATTTGTTATCTTGTTGGGATTGAACCTGTAACCTCCAGAGGATTTTACTCTGAAGCACTTTCTAATCAAACGTCTTATCCACTGCACCATGTATCTTGTTGGATAGTTGAGAGTGAATTTTAGAGATTTATAAAATTTAATGTTTCCATCAACCAATTTACTATTATGTGATTCTTTTTTTTTACCTTTGCTCATATTGCAATTTGTTTTTTTTTTTTTTTTTTCCCCCATCAAGCTTCAGTGTAGGTTCCTGAGTTCAACATGAAACACCTGAACAATGAAGAGGAAGACAATAGTCGGAATACTTTAAGTGATAAAAATTATCAGACTTCATTTTAGAAATTTATCCAAATAACATTCTTTGGATATATTGTTTGTTTTTAGTATTTTCATACCATTGGCTTTATTTCCATTTTGTCTTATATAGTATTAACTAATTTGGAGCTTAATTTGTTTTGTGTCTAAACATATGCTTTAATATAAGTTATGAATTTTTAGGATGCAGAAATAAATATACATATTGTATATTTTGATTCTTTTAATACTAGTTTTGATTTATTTACTTTATTTTTTAGATGAAGGGTTATCAACTATTATTAATTTTAACTTCTGTTCTTTTCATCTTAATTTCCCCCCCCCCTCATTAATGTGGCTTTGACAGTCTAAATGTGTTATGATTTTAAAAACCAAAAAAGCTTCTCATCTCAAAATTCATTAATTTTGAATTACCTCACTTTCTTTTTTTTTCAAGTTTTTTTTTTTAAACCTTGTACAAGTTAAAACACTTCAGTTTGACTCTTGTAAAAAATATCTGAAGATCTTTTTTTTTTCTTTTTAAATTAAGAATCTAAATAGATGTCATTTATGTTGAATTTGTCTCTTCATTTTTCTGTTGAAAATGAAACTTGTTCATTTGTTTACTTTTCTTTACTTTTGTATTTTAAAAATTTTTTTTTTTATTTCCAATCCTTCAACAAATATGATTCGTTTTTATTCTCTTCTTTTTTTCTTTTTTTTATTTCCAATCTTTCAACAAATATTCTTTTTTTTTTTTTTTTTTTTTAACCTTATTTATTAATATTTTAATTTTTTTAAATTGTTAACTTGCTTATTTCAAGACTGTAAAACAAATAAGTAGCAATTAATAAGACTTCAACACTTAACCTTGTGCTACAAAAATTTGTTCTGAATTTAATGAAATGAACAATGATTTCTGAGATTTTTTTTTTCAAATGATTTTCTAATCAACTGTATCAGTAAACTCTTTTTAAATAGGATTTTTTTTTTTTTTTTTTCTGTTTATAAAACTTAATTTGTTGTTAGTTTAAATAACCAAAAGAGTAAAACTTATGACCAAACGGGAATATCTATTCTTAATCTTTCTACATTCCATACAGATTATTTGATTTTTCTGTTATTATTAGTAAAAGTAGCAGCATCAGAAATATTCAGCTTGTTTGACTCTGCACTTTTAAGCTTAAAATTTTAGGCTTACTATTTCACTATACCAATATTTTAGGTTCAGGGATATCATATCAGATACTATTAATAAAACACTTAATTTAACTTCCATTATTATTTTATTCATAGAATGATGGGATAACTTTAAACAAGAGATGTCTTCATCTTGGAGCAAAATTTGAATGTTTTGTGCTCTTTATTGAATTTTGTGAGCTTGGGTTAAGAGTTTAAAAAAATTATGCTCTGATTCTTAGATTAGTTTCGCAAGTCTTAAATTTTAGACTTTTTTTATTAAGGATCTGCTATGAACAGATTTCTTTCTACAAATATTGAATTCTTCTCTTCTCTCTCTAAATACACATATTTACTTTTAGTAATCAATGAAAATTTAATGTAGGTGGCTGAATTTGAACTCTAATACCTCATAGCTACTATTGTATAAACGTGTTACATGAACTGATAATGTTGTGTACGTATATACATGTTTCTTATGAGAAAATCAACTCGAATCCGAATTTTTTTCTGAGACTTTGACCAAAATTGTTATTCTAGCTAGGTCATAGTTTTGGTTTTAGTAAATTTAAAAAACATTGTGGTAAACAAGAAAAATAGCTCTTGGAATAAGTGTTAAATTTAATGAGAGCTAAGAATTATTAATATGGAAATCAGAGGCTATTTGCCCAGACTATGAAAATATTTCAGCTAGAGGAGTAATAAAACTCTTTCAATACTTATCAAATGTATGGGTATTACTTTCTTATAGATTGGTTTGTGTTCTGGTCTTTTTCATCATTGAAAGTCTTACTGTTTGGTCCAAAAGTTGGACTTTTTTTTGTTTTCATTTTTTTTATTTTTTTATTTAGTTTGGTCAAAGTAATTTCTTTTATTTATATATATTAAGAATAAATGAATGTACTGAAATATCTTGGTTGATTACCAAGAGACGTGCTGAGACTCCATTTGGAAAATGATTCTAACTTAAGCAACTTTTGACTTTTTGTTCAAAGATTTCATTTCAAACAATTATGGGATTTAAAAATTAATAACTAATATATCCAAGCAAATTTTGACTACAATTTCTTCACTTGTGCTACATTGTAATTTCTGATTCTCTTAAAGAATATAGAATGAAAAAATTATCCCAAATGTATAAATTGTTTCTTCTCTCCATTTGGTTTTTATTGGTATATGACTATAGAATTAATTTGAAGTCTTAGAGGCTGTTCTATTTCTTTATTTCATTTGGTATTTATCTTTTTCTCTTTGTATAAACATATATACTATGAGGCTTTATGCAAAATATTTTTGATTTGTAAAGTTTCAATTTCAATGTATTTTGTTAAGGTTTCATTGAAATGTATTTTTATCTAAATCATGGTGTATACAAGCTCACAACAAAACAAAGAATTGTGGGTAATATAAGGGACCATAACTTTAGATTGCTTTGATATTAACTTAAAACAATAGTTCATGATACTCTTCTCCTTTTAGCTTTAAGAAAATAGTCTTTCAAATGGTTTAGTGGCTTACTAACTTTTAGACTGGATATAATTTCACTGTTCATCAGAACAATTAACTTGATAACTTTGCTGATTTCATTTCCTGATTTGTAGGTTTTTGGAATGAACATGCTTTGATCAAGACCTTTGCCAAATTTATTTCCCAAATTTTAGTTGAGTTCCAAATCTTCAACTTTGTACTGGCATTTTTGTTAGAGTTCTCGCTTACTTTCTCACATGATCAGTATAACATTGAATTAACTTGAGAACTCAACTGAATGAAATAGGATATTCTTTTTTTTTTTTTTTTTTTTTTTTTTGTAATTGTCATCTCTTTATTTTTTTTTTTTTTTTTTTTATGATGCTGTATAATTTTTTTCCCACTAGAACAGAATCTCCTTACAATTCATGAACAGGAAATGATTTGTTGTGATTGTTTTCAAATACATTCACATGTTCAGGTTTTTGTGGAATAACTAAATCTAAAGTTTTTTTTGTTTTTTTTTATTTTTTTAATTTTCTATTCATCAGTAATTCAGTTGGTGAAATTCCTGTAACAATTTACAGAGATGAATTCTTGAGTATCAAGAAATAATTCTGCTTTATATTTAGACAATCATTCTTTTTACTCATCTTTTTTTCATAGACTCCTTGAAGATTTGATTGTATCTTTCCATCAATCCCGTAGAAACCTGCTTAAAAGCTGTTGTAACATTCTTTACTCCATTTCTTAAAATAAAACCTTGAAATTCCTCATTGACAAAAGATCAAAACATTGTCTAAAGCAATTTACATCTGGATTTCTATGAGTTACAAAACATCTTTGTAAATTCTCAATAATTGTAATCAATAAACAAGCATTAGTTATATACTTATCCATCCCTTTATTACAATTACAAGAAACGGGTTTCATGAGCAGACCAGCATAGTCTGTGTAATCTTGATTCCTCCTTCTCTAGAATCCCAAATATGTTAGAGAATCAAAGAATTTTGTGTCTGACATCTATAACAGTTCTTTTATCATGATGTTCTCATTAAGATGAGGCTACCAAAATAGTTCCAGTTCAAGCATTTTATTCTATCCATTCTTGGGTAACGATCATGGAATTGTTTCTATCTTTTGAAGAGGTATAGTAATCTTCTTTCTCTACAAAATATTTTAAAAAATCTTCTTTTTTTTTTTTTCTGCTACTGCAAGTTTGTTTCCTTCTAAGGTATGGGATGAAATTCCTCTAAATTAGAACAATTGTCTGGCCATCTATATTGGATGTAAAAAAAGAAAAAAGGACTTGTATGAAAATAGCATTTTCCATTATTCACGTGGTAATTTCTTGATATGTGATTATGGTCTAATCTTGATTCTTCTAGAATATGATAGTTATTCTTTAGAATAGGAGATTCTTTGATTGTGTTAGGTAATGGTAAGTGGTTTAATTAGTCTGCATTCCCATTCTTATTACCTTCATGCCAAACTGATTAGAGTAAGCTGACAAATTCTTGCAGACCTGATTTCTGGAACCTGTTTATTTTCCTTGAAATATTCGAAAACGGTTAGAATGCTGGATAATACAAATATTGAAATCTTTGAGCCACAAAAATTGTTTTTATTCAAAGATTTGTTGATTTGAGCATCCTTTTTTTTCTTCTTTTTTTTTTTCTACAGGAGTTCTTGCCACAAATACAATGGGTCTTTCAAATCCATCTTCCATAATTTGATAACACTGCCTCTATTCCTTTTTGGAGTTAAAATGCACAGACAATTTTTTTTAGTTCAAAGAATCCTTTGTCTTATTCTAGGCTAGGTCTTGTGATTTTTCTTCCATTTTACTTCCTTCACTATCAGTTGATGCAATGGTATTATAATATTGAAGATGTTTGGAATGTAGGATTATTCATCATTTCCCAAAATGCTTTCTGTCATCTGTTGGATGTTGAGAATTCTTAAAAGCCTTTATCTTGTTTTCATAGCTGTTACTTTTGCTAAATAAATCACCTCAAGAATCAAGAACTTACATTTTTTTTTTCTTTTTTCCATGTTTGAGATAGATGGAAAATTTATCTAACCTACTCAATACTTGTTCTAAAGTTTATTTAAGCCTCTCTGGTCTCCACTCACAAGAATGTCATCTTATTTTCACATGATTTTCTGTAATTTTTTTTATTCCTTTCGAATTCTAGGTTTGCATTTTAAATCATAACACAAATGATTGTATAGAAAAGAAAACTTGTTGATTGCTGTAAACTTGGATTCTTTGTCCACTTCTAACCGTCAATAGACTTGAATAAAATCCAATTTTGTATAAGATTCACTTCCTAAAATTGTATAGAGTAATTATCCAGTTTACTTACAGGATTAATTTGTAATCTCTAAAAGTTCAAATGATTTTATCTAACTTAAGGATAGGTAGTATGGGTATGACAAATTTTAAAAATCCTCTGCTGATGAAATGGTTTCTTCCTTCCATTGTCTTTCAAGTTATTTCTGAATTTTTTTCTTTCAGCTTTTTTATGATCGAAGATTCTCATACTTGAGTTTAATGTCTCGTTCACATACAGATTCACATGCGTTCTAATTATGTCATTTTTTTCCCCTAAAAATACCGGACAAAACTTGTAGATCTCTTAGCATAATGGTTATCAATGTAAGACACGGAACTGGCAACCTAAGTTCAAATCCTGGACTAGGCTGAATGTGTTTCACTTGACCCTAATGCCCTTGGGTAAATGCACAAATCCATCTGTTCTCACCCCACCCCAGTTATAGGTGAATAGTAGGGCAGGCTAGGTTTTTAACTTCTGTTAGTCAACCAGTCTAGGAGAAGAAAAACTGAATTCAAACCAGCAATACTCTGCTTAAAAACTAACCTTGTGTCATGTTTTGATTGTAGTGAAGGAATTGGGTTAATGTATATATTTGGTGAGTAACTTTTTCAATTCCCTTGTGTTATATATAGTTGAAAGAATGCATTTGAAAAATGTCTTGCCATGACAATTTTAGGTGTTTCAATCAATTTTGATCAAAAAGTGTTGGTGGATTTGCCTTTTTACTACAATGATCGGTAACTGATTTGGAACTTCACTGAACTGGCACTTGAATTTGTCTTTTCACAGGAATGTCATTTCCAGTGAAGAATTTCAATCTTATCTTAGAAAGCTTCTTAGAAATTTGTTCCTAAATCTACTCTCTCATAACAGAAATTGAAGCTCCTGTATTTATTTTCATGTTCATATAGTTTGGTTTAACCTTCTATACTAATTGTGTATATGTTGTCTTCTGAATCGCTCTTCTATTTGATGAAGAGGTACTTTCTTGTTTCCCCCCCCCTGTGGTCTTCTGTTTAGCTTTGAACTTAAAACAATTCTTAAAAATGTCCTCCACTTGCTAAGAGCTTGCCATAAAAATGAATTGTTTGCTATACATTTTGGTGACATTTCTTTTCATTTAAATATCCTGTATATTGTTTGCTGCTAACTTCTTACCTCCAGCCATGTTAAAGGCTTCTTGAAAAGCTATCATGTCCTTTTTCTGCCAATAATTTCCTTTCTATTCTGCTGTGTGTCATTTATTCCTATGACAAGTTTCTCTTTTAAGAAACCAAAATGACAATCTTTACATATACTACAGAATTTACCTACAAAATCTGATATGAGGATTTCCTTATCTGGTGGTACATCGTGTAGGCTTTAGACCTCTGAATAATGATTATAGTAGTTCTTTATATGGATTACCAGTTGATCACATATCTTGTGAAGATGCTTGTGGTGTAACGGTTATTGTTACAGGTAATGGACATGACGACATGAGTTCAGAACCTATACAATGCTGTTTGCACTTCACATAGCGCTAATGTCCCTTTGGGAAAGGTATGAATCCAACTCTTCTCCCTCTGGCTATGGATAAATAGTAGGGCAGACAAGGCTCTTTTAACCTTGGTTAGGCAACCAATCTAGGAGAAGGAAACTCTGAATTCAAACCTGTTGAAATCTGCTGAAAAATTGACCTTGAACTGCAACCTGCTTTTCGTTTCTATAAATCTGCTGCATAATTTGGTATGTTATTTATCTCAAAAAGTGACTGAATCTCTTGCCATATTGTTTCCGACAGTGGGTAAGTGTGGTATAAAAGTTATGAAATGAACTTGGTGATCCAAATTCAAATCCTGAATGAGGCTCTTTGTGTTTCATTTTGTACTAAGGCTCTTGAGAAAGGCATGAATTCGTCTCTTTTCTTCCCCCACCCACAAACTTTGGCTAAATAGTAGGGCAGACTGACTCGTGGCAACTGGTCTAGGAGAAGGAAAATTGAATTCAAACTAGCTGTACTAAACTTAAAAAAATTGAAATAGTGTCAAATCCTGCCTGTAATAGAAGGGTTTGGTAAATATGCACTGCTCCTAAATCTGAACTACTAAAACATCTCGGCAACTGTACAATGCCATTATGTCTGATATTCTAGCACCTTGTTACCAATTTATAGTTTCAGTCAAATACGTTCTTTACATCATCGCAGATACACTTACAATAAAGCAAAAAATTGTTGGTAACGTCAACCAGTTATATTTTTCGAATATAATATTAACTTAAAGCAGTAATACATTACAAATTCCATATCTTCAAATGTTAGTATTTCGTCGTACTTACATGTTTGAATTTAAAACAAACTACCATATTGTAGTGATTGGGTTCAAGATCCATTCATGTTATTATGTTCCTTTTTAGACTAATATCCCCTAAAAGTATTGAAAGGTATGTGAACCTCTTTAGCCAATTAGCTATGGGTTGAAATGTTCTTTGGCATTATATAACCCACAAAGATTGATATGCCATTAAATAAACCAAATCAAATCTCTTGCATGTAAGTTTTTAAACTTCCCAAGTCCTTGTACCTAATTAAAATAGGTTTCCCTTTAGATCTTTCATGATTTTGATGAAATTAAATATTAAGAGTTCTTGTATAATCTAATAACTTTTTTTATTTTATTTTCTTGTTACTTGAATTCATTTATATCAGAACATGATATTCTCAGTATTGAAGTTTATATCATTGCATAAAGATTTAAAAAAAAAAAAATCAATTTTAGTGTGATGAAAAAAATAAATGTTAAGTGACATTTAAATTTATCCTACAATCATGAAGAACTTTTATTCATTTATGTAATTTTTAAATTTTTTATTAAGGAATACCACAAAAGCAATCCTCAATAATTATTAGAGATTGATGAAACTTAAATTTCTTGGTATTATTGATCGTTCAGTCTTGTTATATTGCTAAACTGTTAATTTCTCACCTGCTTTTCTGACTATTTATCATTCATATCTTAGATTGCAAGTAACATAAAAAATTTTTTTACTGTACTGTATTTATTATATTATATCAGTAGGTATCTTCACGGCATGTGGGAAGATCTTACATATATGGTCTTGATTGCCACTCTCTTACAGTACAGCTCATAAAAAAGAATAACAATGTCAGAAGATATCTTCTGAGGTTGTTAATTTAGGAACCTTCTGTCCACTTAAAAAGTGAGCATGTGTTGTTGACAGACAATAAAACAAGGTAGATTTTAAAAGAATGAATCTTTTATTCTGCATTGAACAAAAGAAAAAATAATATACATAGCTATTTACACAGAAATATTCTGAATTAAATAAGCAATATGACTAGTGATATATTTATGTTATGGTGAATGCACGAGAAAATTTTGCTGTGAGCTGGGAAAAGGAGATGGGAAGTTAGTGAAAATGACTTTTTTCTTTAAAAGTTCATTTCTTAAAAAATAATAAAAACGTTTCTAATTGTTCTTGCCCTTTCTCATTTCCTTTTTTTTTTTTTTTTTTTTTTTTATCATTTCAACTTTCATCCCTTTTTTTTCTTTTCTTTTTTCTTCAAATGTAAATATTCGTATTCGACTGTTTAACACCGGTCATTTATTTTATCTATGTACTAAATTCTGCCATGCCAGGGGCGATATTTCTGCTACAACTTTTTTTACAAACTGTTGTGAAGATCAGATATTGAAATATGGGATTTCTTCAGATTTATCTCGGTCTGGTTGATTTGAGAATTTGAAATTCCCTCTTCCTGAATTTGCATGATTTCCAGCTGTTCTTTGGATATGATGATCCAATATTCTTTGAGGAATGAATTCCTGACATTAGCTGTGGAAATATGAATATTCATCTTTTCTTTGACTTTGGTAAATCAGTTTCCATTCTTGTCAATAATCTTACATAAACATCATTCTCCAGATGACTTCATTTTGTTATGAATTCTATTAAGTAGCAATATTTGGTATGATAATTTAAAAAAATCTATTTTCTTTTATCACCAGAGGAACAAAATATTCACTTCTGGTTGGAAACCATTTTATCTTGGCTTGCGGTTTTGAGTTTATCTCCGCAACTCAATTATATCTCAAAGTTTGTGCCTGTCTTCTGTTTTGGTCATATATATATATATATATATATATATATAATGTGTGTGTGTGTGTGTGAAAACAAAAATCAACTGTTTAACTATAAAGGATATCTTATCATGGATTATGTCTGTACTTAATTGATAAAGGTAGTGATACTTTTTTTTACATGGGGCAGTGACTTGTCTAGTGAAAAACATTAGCATTTTAGAATTTTAGTTTGATTTAGATCAGCACGGTTTTTAATGGTGAGAATTTTGAAAAAACAAAATCACACTAAAAATTAATGTACCTATAACAAAAAAAACAAACTTAAATGCTTACGAGAAAAAAGTGTTTTGTAAATTTGACTTTGTAATTTTTTCCTCTTATCTTCAAAAATTTTTTTTTTTTTTTTTTTTTTTTTTTTTTAATCACTTTAGGTATCTTTTATCTTGTCCTTTTATGACGGTTGACCACTGATTAGAAATGACAAGACAAACTCAAGAATATACAGTAGCCATATTTTTAAGCCAATGAAATCCTTTTTCATAAAGAGGTGAAACCTTCACTTAGTTCCTCATACAACATCTTCCCTCTTCTGAAAGAAAAGAATTTTTTTGCAAAGGGTATAAATAACTATGGCTAACTAGGAGACAAATGTAAAGTTAAAGTCTTTTTGTTTAATATAACTAACTCTATCTAAAATAATGGAAGACAAATTTTGTCCTTATGACAGTCATCAGGCAGACTATACTCTTGTTCAACAGAGATCATTCTACCCTTTCATTTTGGACTTTATTTACTTGGTGAAATCCTCCAGTTTCACTAGAATCTTGATTATTCTCTCTGAATATCTTTTCCGCATTGAATCCTCATTTTGGGGTGTCTTTGGAGTCCTCACTGTCTCTGGATTTGGTCTTGTTGGCAGTTTCTCATTCCTTTGCTCTATAGCATATTCATCCAACACTCAAATTATTTTGTTAGAGGGTTCTCTCGTCTTCAAGGGTTTATAAATTGAAATCCATAATACTCCTACAGTTCTTCATTTCCGAATGTATGAAGCAGACGAGCCCTTTAGTATCACCTGCCTCATGAGATCCATAATAATGGCATAGTTTTGCCATTTCCACTTAAAGAGCTTTGAATTCATCAATAAATTACCATCCATACCCTGGGGTTGCAGTGGTATAATGTCAGACACAAGTCTATTTATGCTTTCTGTATCAAACGGATATCTTTTTTTTCTTTTTCCCCACACACATGGATATAAATTAGAAATCTTTATCTGTGTACATATTTCTAGTCTACTTCTCTTGTTTTCTTTTTTTCCTCTGACACTGTTTTATGTCCTTTTATGACTGATGACTACCAATTAGAAATGACAAGACAGACTTGAGCGTGCATGGAAACTATGTTTTATTATTGTGTACATGCAGGCTAAACCAATGAAATCTTTCCATGTAAAGAAGTGAGACCTTGACTTAGTTTTTCATATATCGGTATCTTTGAAAAAGTAAAATTACAAATCTATTATAACATTTTTACAAAAGAAAATGTGAATTATTAACCTGTTTAATAGAAGTTAATTTCATAAATGTGAAATTTATGTTAAAGCTAATTTTTCTAATTGCTGTTCTTTATATTTGATAATTTTCTAAACTATTCTTGTTTTTATTGGATCTTTGGTATATTTTTAATCTTAAGACTAAGGCAAATATTTTTTGAATAGTTATTTGGTTTCTTTGTTTAATGACATATCAACCTTTGTGGTTTATTTAATGCCAAACTCATCCTTGTAGAACAGCAGTGATATTTAACACCCAACTTGTTGGGGGGAAATAGTGGGGGGGGGGTTTCATGTCGTTCCTAAAATGAACATAACATGACTGGAGTTTGAACTAGCTTACTTAGAGTTTGCAGTCCAACACTTAAACCATTGTGGCATTGGGACTCTCTCTCTTCAAATGGTTGTTTATTAATTTATTTTGATATTAAGAAAGAATTTGTCAACTCGGATAGCAGAACTGTTCGAAATTTGGTATGCTTACTTGTTGAATCCATGGGAAGGTTTTTATATAAAAATAGTTGAACTCTTGGGAAGGTTTTGATACCCCACCACCACCACCAAAAAAAAATTGTTCCTTATTGGGGTAAAGGAGCAAACTTGAAACCTAAATAGTGTCTGACAATAAACAACCTGCAGGAAGCCATATTTCTAAACTTCAAAAGAAAAATGATAAATTATTGTTTAAAATGATTATTCACATTTATTCAAGCATTATTAATTGGGTTTTTAGATAGTTCTTCATGTTTTATTATGACTTGTGTGGATTCACAACAACTTTGGTATTGATAATGTAAGAGCTCGTGTATTCAGATTAATTATAAATTCATCTGTTCAAAAGAGGTTGCTCACAACAACAAAAGGGGCACAACTCTGTGATACCCGGATGTGACCGAGTCAGTAATTCTAATCTATTGCTGTTTATGACACACTTCAAACTGGATGTGTAAAATTTAGAATTATTTCTTTGTTAGGATTAGTGATCTAGATTTAAAAAAAAAAAATCAAGAATGTTAAAATTGAAAAATATCTTAAGTGTTACTCGCTTAAATTAGAATGGATTTATCTTATACAAATAACAATTACTATTTGAAATAGTAAAATTTTTACAAAAAAAGTAGATATTGTTATGAAAAAAATGAAATAAGTAGAAAAGATTTGAAAGAATTTAGCTTTCAAAGCTCTTACCCAGTTTAGATAAGTACTTCAGCTAATTGTTAATATTTTTGTCTTATTCTCCATTCCACCTTTTTAAATGTCTGTACTTCTCTTTGGGGAGAGAAAATGACTGAATAATGTTTTAAGCTTTTTTGACAAAAGATGGTTGTGTTCGTTTTTTTTACAAAAAAAAACAAAACAAAAAAACTGTATAAAAATCCATTTACTTCTTTTGTATTATAAAAATAACTGTTTTTATTTCTTGAATTGCTCAACCTCTCTAAAATATTTCAGAAATCAGTTTTGGACATTTGAGAGGATTATGTCTGAAAATAAAGTGTGCGTGTTGGTATCTGGTGAAAGAAAAATGAAATCAAATTATTTTCACATTTCTGATTTTATGAATAAAGAGTATATTTTTGATGCAAGTTTATTTTCTTGTTTCTTCTTTCTCAATTTGTAAATATCGTTTTACAATAATTGTTACATTTTCCGTATGAAATTCAAATGAAAGTATTGCAATTGTTACATTTAATATATGAAAATTATAATCTAATACAACCACTCTTCTGGAATTAAACTTGTACTAATTCAATTTTGTTCATTTCAAAATATCAACCTTTCCACCTTTTTGTTGTTGTTTCTCATCTTATTTTCTGCTTCACTTAAACTTTTTTTTTTTTTTTTTTTTTTTTTGCTACTAATGTTTCATTAGACCAAAGATAGAAATTATCATGTCAACCAAAATTTATAAATTTACATTTTTCAATGTTTTTCTTATTTACAGAAGAAATTGAAAGTGTTATTACCTGTTAGGGTCCCATCTCTGGGTCAAATAGATCTGTTTAAAAGTTATATTTGATAGGATGATGTGTGTGTGCACACACATAAAGCCTCTTAAGAAACAACTGCACAATAATTGTTAATATGAACATACAATGAATATAATTTCCTAACATCTAGAAATAAAATAATCTAGACAGGCTGACATGTTAAAATGAATCACTCATTGTGTGTGTGGAAATTAAGATTTGTAGTAAAGACATTTTAGCTGAGAATTTTATCTTTATAATCATTTTAACTGAATTTTTCTTCATTTATGGAAGGTTTATCTTTTGTTTTTGTATTTTTTCTGTGTTTTAGATCCAAAACAATCCTTTTAATGAATTTTCTAACAAGTGTACATTTATTTTTAGAAAAAAATTTGAGATTGTTTTTATATTCTTTGTCTTATTGGAAGAATTACAATCAAAATAAATAATCGGAGTAAATGTGTTATATATAATTTAACTGTTTATATCTAATCTATAATTCTGTTGGTGTGAAAAAACCCAGATTGTACAAACTGATATCTGGGGAAAAAAATTTCTTAAAAAGATGAAAAACACACGTTCTACTTGAAAATAATCATCAGCATGTATGTCTAATCAAAAGAAAAAAAATACCAAACAGAATTACCAAATCTAAAACGTAATAAAGTGCTCAATACATGAGAGAGCTAATATGAAAATAATTCCTTCATAACCAAGAGTGAGTCTACTTAGGTTTCACCAATCAGCTCTTCAGGATTGCTCAGGCGAAGTGGGTTAGGATAAAATACATTTTATTGGTTAAAAAGACCCCTCACCTATTCAAAAAATAGCATATTAAATAAAAAGTAAAAATAAAAACCTTTTATTTGAGAAACCGACAAAAAAAATGTTTCCTTTTTTTAATTTTTTTTTTTTACCCTTTTTCCTTACATTTTAAACAATTTTTTAGCAATTCTTTTATCCACTAATTAAACAACTTTTCCTGTCTGCAAATATTAGATACTTAGATCTTTGATTAAGCAATTCCTTTGGTCTATTATATGTAGCTATGGTTAATTTTTCCTACATACATAGTTTACAGTATCTATCCATAAAAATAGGAAGAGAATTTTTTTAAATATTAGGAAAAAAAATTTTCCTAAGACGAGTAATTTATGAAAAATATTTAATAAAAACACCGTAAAATTAAGTTACAGTTGTGTGCCTAACATTTCCACATTATTAGTTGATGCAACTCAAAAAAGCTTGAGAGATATAAAAATACTGAACCCCCTAAACTGTAACTGCATTAAGAAAACTGCCCCGTTCAACAGAAAATGTCAAATAGTATGTAGTGTATAAGGCTGAAGTACTGAATCCAAACAGTAACAATAGGAATGATAAAAAAGGAATGGTAATGCTGTTTTCATATTAGAAATCTTTTTTTTTCTCTGAAATTCCAAATGAAAAAACTTTATAGAAAAAAATCACTATTTAATAACAAGTATTTATTTATTTGTTTTATTAAAATTCAATAGGTGTTTTTTTTTTTTTTTTTTTTTTTTTAAATATATAAAACATCAGTAAATATTTTCTTAAAAAAAGAACAAACTTCTCTACATACGGTTTATACAGTGAAGAATTTTTTGGGGAAAAGAATCTGATTTTCTGTTGTTTCCTGAAAAATCTTCATCAGAATTTTCTCCACCTTATCTTACTCATGACAAAAAGGATTTATCAATAAAATTCGTAAAAAATTGGATCTTTTTCTTGGGTTTTTTACACCTGATAAAAAGATCTTCAAAGTGTTAAAATCTGTTTGTACTTACAGCTTTTGTCAAAGTTTTCTTTTGAATTAGGATGAAATTGTAAATTAAAACTGAAGTTATTGGCCTATTGGGTAGAGTGTTTGCCAATGGCTCTGGAGACCAGTGTTCAATCCTAGGTCGAATCATTCCAAAGACTCAAAAATGGTACTTGATATGTCCTTGCTTAACACTCAACACTATAAGGTACGTATCAAGGATAAAGTGGAACAATCCAAGGAAAAGAGTAGCACCCTTCTTCACACCTCGGTGTAGTAGCTATTGAAAAGTAAAACTTCGGGTCTCCCTTGACTAAGGTCGCCAACTTAACTTAATGTCTTAAAGTTTTAAAAATCCATGACAAACTTGGAATGTAGAGTCAACAATTTGAAAAGAAAATTGTACGAGAAACTACATGGGTAGAGGAATCAGCTACATCTTCAAAGGTAATTTATTCAGTTTTTACTGATACACTTGTAATTTTGAAGCAGACTTTAGTTTGCTTTTGTTAATTAATAGTAAAAAAAAAAAAAAGGGCGGGCGACCAGAAGGCTCCCTTTTCAATAGCTACTACATCGAGGTGTAGGAGAGGGCGCTACTCCTTTCCCTGGATTGCTCCACTTTACCCTTGATATGTACCTTATATTGCTGAGTGTTAAGCAAGGAGGCATCAAGTACCATTTTAAAAGTCTTTGGTATGACGCGACCTGGGATTGAACCCAGGTCTCCCAGATCATTCAGTGAACACTCTACCTACTAAGCCAATGAGCCGGTTAATCAATAGTAATTAGCATCAAGCAACTCATCTACTTAAAATGGTATTTGTAATTTTATAAACCTAGGCTTCAACTAAAACCGGGAACATAAATATTTTTTTAATATCCCATCTCTACATTGTCTGGCACGGGTGTCATTAGGTGCTGTAGCTGTATGGTGTGATGACCTGGAAATGATCCCAATGTCTTCGGGTGTAGCGTAGCAGGGCTGTTGTAAACCAGATATACTAAGCATCATAGATACAGTACCACGTGATAGCGTCTAGAGAAGAGACAGAACGAAGGTCGACGAAGGCTAGTGTGGCTCGGAGAGAACAAAGTCTGGATGGCAGGGGTGGGGAAGAATTAGCGGTTGATAGCAATTTCCTCCTCACCTGACAACCTGTACATCAGATTTCCTCTCCGCTCCCCAACCCCATTGAAAATAGATATAATAAAAGTTCTAAGTTTTGAAGAAGTAGAGTTGGTCTATTGTTTCTTTCCTAGCAAGAAGCAATCACCCATTACCGGTCAATAATCATCTCAACCCCCCACCCCACCCGTCTTGTAGTAATTTAGTTCCTTGTCAAGCAGCGAAAAAAAAAAACAAAAAAAACAACAACAACAACAACAAAACAATATATCGATGCATTTGTTTACATAAAAAGATTTATTCTAGATGGTCTTAAAATATTTACAAATATTAAATAATTATATCCTTTGGAATTGGTGTTCCTTGCAAGAAATAAAACTATTTTCTTAGACATAATGAAAAAAAGTTTATATAGATTGCTCTACATTGTTGAATTGAAAGTAAAAATGAAAAACTCTGAATCGATGCAATCTTTGTAAGTAATTATCGTTTTAACATCGAACTGTTTCATTTGTAATATTTCATAGTATATTATATAGTCATGGGGGCTTACACTAAAGATGTCATCATACCTTTAAAACATTGGTTCGAAAAAATTAACGTGGATAATGTACGGTAAAAAAAAAAAAAAAAAAAAAAACACAAAGTGATTGATGTAAAATAAAAATTTCAGACATTATTTACTATATTGATTTTCAACATTAAATAAAATTTGAAAATGAGAGGTATCAGTGCATAAAAAAACGACTATACAAGTAAGTTGTTTTAGATAATATGACTTTTCGCCATTTTTTGTAATAATTAGGACTGTCTTCATAGAGTAAGTTCATAAAAACCCTTAATTTAAAACTAAAGAAGAGATATGGAAACTTTTTAAACGGTGCGAATTGATTTTTAATATGGGTAGAGTGTTGGCCAATGGTCCGGAAGACCTGGGTTCAATCGCTGGTCGCGTCATACCAAAAACTTTTTAAAATGGTACTTGATACCGCCTTGCTTAACAGTCAGCAATATAAGTTACGTATCAAGGGTAAAGTTGAGCAATCTAGGGAAAGGAGTAGCACCCTCCCCTACATCTCGGTGGAGTAGCTATTAAAAAAGAAGCCTTCTGACTATAGTCGCCAACTTTACTGACTTAAGTATTTTCTAATTTACGGTTTATTTTAATGTTAAGAATGCGAGGAACATCTGCAATTCATAAGTGACGTCATCTTTCTCTCACTCAACTTCAAACTCATCTGCAATTCATAAGTGACGTCATCTTTCTCTCACTCAACTTCAAACTCATCTGCAATTCATAAGTGACGTCATCTTTCTCTCACTCAACTTCAAACTCATCTGCAATTCATAAGTGACGTCATCTTTCTCTCACTCAACTTCAAACTCATCTGCAATTCATAAATGACGTCATCTTTCTCTCACTCAACTTCAAACTCATCTGCAATTCATAAGTGACGTCATCTTTCTCTCACTCAACTTCAAACTCATCTGCAATTCATAAGTGACGTCATCTTTCTCTCACTCAACTTCAAACTCATCTGCAATTCATAAGTGACGTCATCTTTCTCTCACTCAACTTCAAACTCATCTGCAATTCATAAATGACGTCATCTTTCTCTCACTCAACTTCAAACTCATCTGCAATTCATAAGTGACGTCATCTTTCTCTCACTCAACTTCAAACTCATCTGCAATTCATAAGTGACGTCATCTTTCTCTCACTCAACTTCAAACTCATCTGCAATTCATAAGTGACGTCATCTTTCTCTCACTCAACTTCAAACTCATCTGCAATTCATAAGTGACGTCATCTTTCTCTCACTCAACTTCAAACTCATCTGCAATTCATAAATGACGTCATCTTTCTCTCACTCAACTTCAAACTCATCTGCAATTCATAAGTGACGTCATCTTTCTCTCACTCAACTTCAAACTCATCTGCAATTCATAAGTGACGTCATCTTTCTCTCACTCAACTTCAAACTCATCTGCAATTCATAAGTGACGTCATCTTTCTCTCACTCAACTTCAAACTCATCTGCAATTCATAAGTGACGTCATCTTTCTCTCACTCAACTTCAAACTCATCTGCAATTCATAAGTGACGTCATCTTTCTCTCACTCAACTTCAAACTCATCTGCAATTCATAAGTGACGTCATCTTTCTCTCACTCAACTTCAAACTCATCTGCAATTCATAAATGACGTCATCTTTCTCTCACTCAACTTCAAACTCATCTGCAATTCATAAATGACGTCATCTTTCTCTCACTCAACTTCAAACTCATCTGCAATTCATAAGTGACGTCATCTTTCTCTCACTCAACTTCAAACTCATCTGCAATTCATAAGTGACGTCATCTTTCTCTCACTCAACTTCAAACTCATCTGCAATTCATAAGTGACGTCATCTTTCTCTCACTCAACATTTTTTCAATGGCAGTGTAAATATATGATTAACCAAGTTTTAAATAATTTAAAATTTTTTAAAATAAAACTATAATGATACCAGGAATAAGTATTTTGTATTTTAACACTTAAATAGATTATTTCAAAGAAAGCGAACACAATTTTGACATTTTAAATAATTAAATGAAAATCACTTAATCGGAACCAAATTAAACACTCTAAAAATTGGGGAATTAATTAAAAACAGTTTATTATAAAGATACTATATTGTTTGAACTGTTTAATATTGAAACAAGTGAATTAATAGTCTGTTAAATTTCAATATCAACCCCAGGAATATGTGATATGTGACAAAAAACATGAGTTTATATGAATGCTAATTTTATTCTCACGATATTTGTGCCATTAGCAAGAAAAGATCAGAAAAAATTCCGTTATAAGAACTATTTCAGTCCTTTATATAGAACCACATAGATCTGTGGATTGTAAAATTATCTACATTCAGTATGATATCGTAATTGGCATGAGGAAATTTTGGGGTGAAATTATAAGAAAATGTTTAATAAAATATTTTTAAATCAATCAATCCCTTTTTATCTAATTCTGTGACATCTTCATAAAATTAATGTTAGCAAAATTTATGAACAACACAAATCACGATTGACTGAAGATTTTTCATTATTCGCATCGTACCTTTTTTTTCACATTATTATGATATGAATAAAAACAACCAAGTTATTTTTAGACAACGAATGAACAAGCTTAATTTATTCCATGATGGCAACAGCTTTTGTATATTTTTTGTTTCTTTTGTATAAATGTGAGTGTTAAGTATTTTTTTTTCCTCAATAATTGCAAACCAATTCTCCAAAAAAAAAAAAAATAATAATTAAAACATAAAAAAACTATATATATATATATAATAAAATAAAATAAATAAAAATAGCTATCCAAATTAATTGAAATCTTCATTAGGTGTGTAATTAAATTTCCTTTCAGAAAATTTATTAAGGTAATGGTTATAATCGAAATAATATTGAATACATCATTGTTGAAGGCGAAGATTAATGACATTATTTGTAATTAATTTTATAAATTGTTTTTATTATGTGTGTAATAATGGGCATCATCGAGAAATCAAGTAGCAAATTTTATGGTTCTAATTCTGGGCAACTAAATTCATCGCTTTTATCAGTACATTCTGCTGTTCCATCACATCGCCATTGTATTGGTATACATTCCGCTTTTTTGGTGCACTGAAAATGGTCCGAATCACAAATACCTTTTTGGAAAGAAAAGAAAGAAAATATTTAGCAATCAAATAATTATATTATAATCATTATTTAAATTTTAACTGGAAACCAAGAAATCTTAAATTCAATTTCGAGTATTGAATTAATTTGTAGCCTTATGATATGATTTGTTTTCTCTCTCAAATTTTACAAGTAAATCCGAGGATTTAGAAAAATACGTTTATTTTTCCGTAACTTTAAATTTGGAATAAAATAAAATAAAAATGTGACTCTATGAAATATATTTAGTCCCTATTTTAATCAAATGATTTATCTTATGAAATATAATTATCACAAAAAATGAAAGAAATTTTACCTTCTTCTGGGAGGGGGGTAGGTGAATATATACAGCCCATCTCATCAATAGCTTTTGGACAATCAGCTTCCTTATCACATTTCCAAAAAGAAGGTATACATGTTCTATTCCAACAACGAAACTGGTCACCTTGACAACCAGACCCTACAAACAGAAATTCAAAAAGGATTTACATCACAGCCTTAGGTCAAAAACTGAAATTTATTCAAAATTGTAAATACCTTGTGATTTTTGATTTTATAAGATAAAAATGTTGAGCAAAAATCTTTGAAAAACCCAAGTGTATTGCTGTATTTCAGATTGTTTATTGAAAACTTGCCCCAAGCATCGATTTTCGTTTTGGATTTCATTTTATTGCACAACTGGAACTGATTAAGACAAAGGTACCTTATCCTCCCCCCACAGAAGTATTAATATACCCGCGATATAGTAACACTTTTGCACATTGGTGTATAAAGATAATAGGATATAAAAATAATATACAATATATGATATTAGAAATAATATGTATATGACATTCGAGAGAAAACACAATTAACATATTTACAGAAACTAGAATTCGACAATATAATTTGTTCATGCAATGAATCGAATGCATAAAAGAAGATCTGGAACAGAGAAGAAAAATCAGATCTTAGCTTATGAGTTCGATTGGTGTCAGTGGTATGGTGTTGATGATGAAAAGTGAGAGAAGTGAGCGTCGAGAAATAAACGTGCAGTCATTTCGAGTAATTGGCACCAACTCGCAACGAGACAACCATTTTGAACCCTCCGACACATTGTCACGAGACGCATTTCTTACTCTTCGATATGTGCATAAATTATGTTCCCTACATTCATCTTGTAAGTTGTTGGAAATTGTAAATTCGGCTGTTAATATCTGCTCGAATCTGATTGGCTGTTTTGAAGTTATGCCATTATCCCCTGCTCCTACTGTTATTTAAGTGAGACCCGCCAAGAGATCCCTTTCTTCTTTTTTTTTCAGAACGAGCAGAAGGCTCTGCCTGGCTCACTATTTTTTGCTTTGTGAGCTCTTGTTTATTCGCCTTCGACTTAAGGCAGTTTTTTCTAAAGCAAAATGGCTTGAGCAAATAGACCTGTTTAGTCGCTTGGACTAAGCCTCTTTCCCTTACAGGATTTTTATTGTTACTTGTTGAAACAATAAGCATACTGCGGGCCAACTGTGTTTTTTCTATGCTGTCCCCCTCAAAAGAAAGTTGAGTCTAAGGTCTGGAGGCAGTATTATTAGACTTTTGCCGACAAATGAAGCTGTTGGCCAGGTCAGAAAATGTGGTAAAAGCCTCCGTTGGCTCAACAGAAGAAAATTCGAGTTGAAACAGAAAGATATTTATCTAAGAGGACGAAGCGGTGGTCTCCTCGAAGTTCACTTATATAAATTGTAAACTTTGTTTTCAACAAGTCTACACAGGAAACTAGAAGAACACGGTTGTCCAGGTTGACTCTACAAAAGAAGGAGACACCGAGAAGAAGAATAAACCCTAAAAATTGGCTTCAAAAAGAACTTTGACATAAAATACCAAAGAAAGGTATTTTATCTTAAATAAAAGTTAAACTAACTGTAGGTGGTTAACGGCATTGTTTTGAACAAGTCAGTCGTTATATTTCTTTATACACTTCATTTTTTTTTTATAATATTGTCATTACTTGAGTGTATATTATTTTTGTTAGTTAAAATTCAACGTTTTCGACAAGTATAGGGAAAATACGCGAAACCAGATTTCGTAAAGTTTATTTCTCTTGAAATAAATTACTTTGTGGGAACTGGTTGTTTTTGTTTTTAAGAAATATAGACACTCTTCTCTTTTAGATACAAAAGTTAGCATTCCCTTTCCCCTTTTTATTTCCTTTATTTTTATACGTTTCTATCCCCCTTTGCCTAGCCTGACAATTACCACGAGATAATTTCTTGGGCTAGGCAGAAATAAAGTTTACTTAATTCAAGTAGAACTGTATTTTATATAGCGACTGGCATTCGGATAATTTTGTTAACTTTTCGTGTGTTGGTTGTAATTCAAAACCTAAAACCTAGCATATTTTTGAATTGAGTACATTTCTCATGAAGATTTCTGATGTTCATTATGAAACTTGTTTAAAAATCAGTAAAATGAAAGGGAAGATTGTACATTTTTATTCGTCATTTTTATTGTTTCAGTTTTTCAAATTTGGAGCAAATTGAAAACGTTGATGCCGCTGATTGATTCCTTGTCGGGGAACACTCTGACGTCTCTAACCTAAATGACAACATTGTCTTGTCGATTAGAGTAGAAAAATATAAGATCTAGACACCCAACTTGATTTAATTTTTAAGCCAGTCAAAAAGAAGATAGAAATTCAATATCAAACAGTCATTCATGGGCCTCCCAAGAAAGTATAATTTGTCGATTTTCAGACACCTCTAAGCGAATTAGTGAATAGACCATTGCGTTGTGAGTTCGATTTTCACTAGACACCTAACACTTTTAGATTTGTTGAAACAAAAAGTTTAGACCAATAGAATACAAAATATATCACAAAAGGTCATTCATTCTTTTTATGGGTTTTATATAACGACAAACGTCCAACTGCCATGCAGTTGACTGCTGATAACTTACAAGACACATCAGTTGAAGAAGAGATACGTAACAAACTCAACTAGTCACAAGAATAATCAACAAGCAATGCACATCAAAAAAAGTTTCCTAAAACATAAAAATGGTTGAACTTAAAGACAAGGATCGACTGAAAATGTAGGTCCTTTGATTCTCTTTATGATAGCGATGTTCTTAATCAGAGCTCCTTTACCATTGTAGGCCCTTGTCAACTGACCCACTGCTTTTAATTCTATTCTAACCTTGAAAAACTATTAAATAAGTTCTCTAAAAATAAGTGACTTCGTCAAATTTGCAAACACCTTACTTAGTATTTTTAAACTTTGTCAATATTCATAACAGCGTAATTTCTTTTTTTTGGTGGGGGGGGTACTCTTACACTTACTGCTGACTTTTCAACATTTTCCAGAACTTTTGAAAAAATTATTCACCTGTCAAACTTCATAATATTCAACTTACACGAATTTGTCACAAATCAATATTACTGAATAACAACTTCAGATATACAATTCAATTTTAATTCTTTATATCTACCCATTAGTATAACGGTTAGTGTTCCCTAATGGTCCGGAAGACCCTGGGTTCAATCCCAGGTCGAGTCATACAAAAACTAAAAAAAAATAAAAATGGTGATTGATGACTCTTTGTTTATAAGGTACTGATCAAGGGTAAGCGGAACAATCCAGCGAAAGTAGTAGCGCCCTCCCCCTACACCTCGGTGTAGTAGCTATTGAAAAAGGAGCCTTCGGGTCGCCCTCAACTACGGTCGGCCAACTTATCTATATCTAATTTACGCACAGTGGTGAAACATTCGATTCATTTTGTACATCGAACTTTGTTAGTAAAGTTGGCGACCGTAGTCGAGGGTGACTCGAAGGCTCCCTTTTCCATAGCTACTGCACTGAGGTGTAGGGGAGGGCGCTACTCCATTTCATGGTTTACTCCACTTTACCATTGATCCGTACCTAATAATGCTGAGTGTTAAGCAAGGCGGTAGCAAGTACCATTTTTTTGAGTCTTTGGTATGACTCGACCTGGTATTGAACCCCGGTCTCCCGGACCATTGGTAAACACTACTCATTAGACCAAAATATTTCAAAGTTATTGCTAGCATATTTCTTGTTCATTTTTTGATGCTTTATTTGTTGGAATCAATTAACAAACTGTTGAAATAAGACGTAAAGTATAATATATATATATATATATATATATATATATATATATATATATATATATATATATATATTATATATATGAAGAGTAAATGATGATGGTTGAGTAGAACCGAAATGCTATGCATTTCGGTTCTACTCAACCTCTTATATATCGACCTCTCAATAAATCGACCTCTCAATAAATATTTCCTTCCACTTGGATCTTTGTTATCAGTTTATATATATATATATATATATATAGAGAGAGAGAGAGGTTAATATATTCATTAGATTGGTTGGGGGTAGGGAAGATATTTAGTCAAATCCCCACTTACCAAGCTCCAATATTAGCATTAGTATATCTGTGATATAATGACACTGAATAAACGGAAGGAAAGACATACTGCAGCATTAAATATATACATAAAATATGTTCAAGTTGAAGTGAAAAGAATAAACAAATGTGTCTCAACAGATAAAATATGCATTCAGTGTTCAATGGACAGGCAGTATATAAAAGGGATGCAAAAACAGAAACAAGCTTACTTGATGGTGAGGAATACAACGACCTTAGGTGGGAGAGGAGACAACGTCTCAACTGTTCAAAGAACAGAGGCAAAAGTGGACGAGTGTGCATTTCGGGGATTGTCACATTTTGGGGATCGTCACTCCACGAGGTTACCTAACAGACGCACCCATTCTTCAAGGGAGACAGTTATTTATTGTCTCCCTACATGTCCATCTTCATTGGTATTATTTGTAAGTGTATGGGGGATTGTTTCTTTTCCCATTTCAAAATAGCTGCCAATATTGCAAAACATATCTAAACCCCAACGCGAACATTAATACTGAAAATAACTCTAAAATTTATTAATTGATTAAATAAAATATCTTTCTGGAAAATGTCGTCTGTTGCTTTGAAATGGCAGTCACTTTAAAATAGTCAAAGTAAAAATTGTCTATAGATAAAAATTGATAAATTGTGTTAATTTCTAGTTTTTATGATCTCATATTCATTTAATAGCGTCAAATAATATTTGTACTTACACAATGAAAATGTTGGGGAGAAAAGATCTTCATCACAGTCGATTTCATCACTTTCATCATGACAATCTGATTCTTGGTCACAGCGCCAGTCAATCGGAATACATATTTTATCTTTACATTGGAATTGGTCGTTGTGACAGACTTCTGTAAAAGATTAACAGATTAGCCTTATTATCTGCTTAATAGTAGGAGCGGAAGAAACAACCTTCTAATCAACAAATTGGATAGAATTTACATGCATGACTGCACAAAAGGGTTCTCTTTTCTTACATTAGTTCAAGGCGTTTATAAAAAAGCTAAATGGTTGAATGACCGTTCTATGGTGTTGATGAATAACTTGTTTTGGATTATCCTTTGTTGTGTATGTTAGGCAAAATGTCTTGGTCTCCAAAGAATGAGTGTTATCCGTACCTGGCCGTTGAGACGAGCGAAGGAACTATTTATTGTCTATCGAAATCTCGCGGGGGCCGCGAGAATGAGAACATTCCGCTTTTTGAATGCAGGGCGTTATTTATATACTTTTGATGGGATCAGGAAAGCGTCCAGAGCTTTAGTCTGCTGTGCCTTCTGATTGGCCCCAAAAGCTTAATTCCTTGTCACGTGATTGCTCACCGCTACTTCCGTTATTCAAATAGTGAATTCGAACGACCGACAGACCGTTTTATTTTTAACCGCAATGAAGAGTTTATGAATCATGATGAAATTTGACTTTAGAGTGTAATATTAATGATAAATGAAATAGTGTATAAATTGAAATATTAAATGTTCATTTTCTGTTGGAGACGAATGAAAAAGTGATTATTGGATAGAAATTTAAATGCAAAAAAAGAAAAAAACAATTTTATCTCTTGAAGGGCAATGTTACTCATTTGGTTTCTCCTGATTTTGATGATTGTTATTGACCATATTGATTGTTATCGACCATAATGAGAAAAATTACCTGTCATCGGGACTACAGTGATATTAGAGATACACCCAGTTTCGTCACTTCCGTCTTCACAATCGTTTTCCATGTTGCACTGGAGGCGAATGGATACACATTTACCACTGGAACATGTAAACTGCTCGACGCCACAAGCCACTGAATAAAATATATATTTAAGATAAACTTCCCTGAAATATACTCATTGTCTGATTTGAAGAAATATTAACATTATTAAGCAAAGAAAAATCATAAAAGCGTCACTTAATTTAGGAACGATTTTGCTTGGTCGATATTTAGTAGTGTTCTCATTCACATAAGGACTAATACTAACATTAGTATATCTGTGATACTCTAACACAGAATAAACGGAAGGAAAAACGAGATAAGCTCATTAATACATACAAAACCATTTGATATACGCATAATATAAATATATAAGTAATCATCATGTCATGCCGCAAGCACAGATATCCCTGACCCTCTCTCGCCACTTCTCCCTATCGTTCATCGCCTCTGGCAGGTCTTCAGGGCTACATCCCATATCCTCACAGAACGCAATGCTTAACCTGGTCCTGGATGTAGGAGTCTCGCGGCTCAATGCTCAGAATCGACAGTTCGATCAGGGGGAACTATTGCTGCTTATCTATAAGAGTGGCTTCTATAGATGAGAATAAAAACAGCCATCGAAAGATAACCAAATATACAAGTAGTATTGATAAAATATATGCCCATATTGTTCTATGAACAAGCATTATATAAAAACGGCACAAAGACAGTGTAAAGCCTTTCGATAATGGACAATAAAATGAATTTATAATCCTATTTACCCAACCCCTCCGCTCGGGCAGGATATGACACAAGATCAATTTTTAAGCGGAGTTTAACAGGCTTGAATTCAGAGTTTTCCTTCTCCTAGACTAGTTGCCTCACCAAGGCTTAAGAACCTAGTCTGCCCTACTATTTACCCATAGTTGGAGGGAGAATAATTGGATTCATACCTTTCCCAAAGGCATTAGTGCTATGTGAAATGCAATCGTCCAGGATTTGAACTCGTGTCGCCGTGTCCATACCCTGCGACGATAACCATTACACCACGGTCAGTTTATTATTGGTGGCCGGGCAAAAAGACAGCGTCTTTACTGTTCAGAGAACATAGGTAAAAGAGAGTGAGAAATGTCTTTTTTTCCCTCAATTTTCATGTGATAGTCCACTTAGTCCCTAAACGGACACGCCCAGTCTTCAAGGGAGACAATCATTTATTCTCTCTTTACAAAGAATTCAAGAACTGGAATCATTTCTTTTTATCTAATTTATCTTTATTCTAAACCAGACATAAATTCAGCCACATTTTCTTTTTTTAATTGATAATTATTTTAACATGAATGATTTGTTAATTTATCAAAAATACTTCGATCTAGTTTACAAATCACCCATAATAAGTTCGTATAGACAAACACTATCACTAAGCAGGATAATCGAGGTATTGATCTATATATTTATCCAACTCTTATGCCAGAGACGGTGTATGACACAAGGTCAATTCTTAAGCGGAGTAAAGCTGATTTGAATTCTTCAGCACTTTCCTTCTCCTAGACTGGTTAAACAGGTCAATCTGCTCAGCTCTACTCTTTGAGGACAAAGATGAGGTAGATTCGTGTCTTTCTCAATGGTATTAGCATGAAGGGAAATATAAACAGCCTTGTTATATACAGAAATCTCTTCTGATTTACAAATACATTTCAAACCAACTCACCAGTAAAATGAATAAATAAAGAAACAAATAAAAACACTAAGAGCAAACGTTTCACTTGAAAAAAAGTACATCATTAACCGGATGTTGTCTAGACGATTGCTTATTACAAAATGAATAAAACACGTCGTCGCGCAGGTAGGCTCCGCGCATCCATCCGGTTGAAATGTAAAAGTAAATTTACAATTAAAAAAGTCCTTTTTTCAACCAATCATGAACTTTTCCCCTTAAGTTTTTCGGAGCCAATTCGATTCCAAAAATGGCTATAAAACTGTCAACAAAAGTTCACAAAAGTCAGTCGATTCTGGTGACAGGGAGCAGAGAGAACTGTCACGCGTCACATTTCAGACAAAATCAAAGACCGCTGACGCTCTGCCAATTCACATCACAGACAACCAAATCCTGCATTTCCAACACTAGACAAAGACACCTTATAGCTTACCAACCCACGTCACACCACTGTGCCACGAGAAAACAAACCAGCCACGTAAGAACAACTTACACCCATTCCCCTTCCGACCCTTATCTGGAGGAAGTAGAGAGTCAGTCAAGAACAACTTACACATCATGACCCTTATCTGGTGGAAGAAGTGTTTAAATTTCGAGTTAGTTTGAAGTTAATTAAATTTACTCCTGAGTCAACCATGAAAAGCCATAAATAAATAGTTTGAGAGATTATCACGCGAACTAATGTTTTATAACGGAAACTGTAAAATATTCTATACGAGCATCCTTCACAATTATTTAAAATCGCTATGTTTTTAAAAAAGAGAAATATATCAAAAGAAAAAATAATGAAAAAAAAAACCCTCTCTAAATTGAAAATAATTGTTTTTGCAACACTTGATGACTGAAAAGAAAACATTTTATGTTTCATTGTGTTTATGGCCATTTACATATGAAGATTTTTGAAGATTAAAAAAAAAACATAAAATATTTATATTGTTTTAATTATTCGTTTTTCAAACTTTATACTAGTACCGTAAATTACAATGAATTTGCATGATCTAATTGTTTGAAGTATTTTAGAAGTGCGACCTTTTACTACAGTTGGCCTTGTTAGAAAAATACGTTTTTGTTTATTCATATGGATATCGCATCAGTAAATTTTCTTTCAAATGTGTTTCATTGATTATATAAATATTGACATATACCGGTGATATGTAGGTAGGTAGGAACAAAATTTATTTTTGTAACCTGAATCAAACGTTTCACCTATCAACACAAATCTAAAAAATAGAACAAAGATTTTGATCAGTAAGTGACTCTTAAAGACTTGTAAATTTTGAAATGATTTTAATCTTGTTTTGTCCCAAGAATAGGACACACTATCTACTAATCACTAATTTAAGCCATTGATTGTATATCTAATCCTTTGGTTTGGTTTCAAGCAAAATATACATCATATTTATAAATAGAGAAATTGATCTTATATTAATTAAATTACCATGACTAGAAAATTCGGTAAACACCTACATGCGAAACACTGAACAGCTGTTTCGGCGTTATTAGGTCTTATCAGCAGTGCATACCGTGATCTCCACCACAGGAGATCGAACCAACAACCACAGAATGCAGAAACCGAAACTCTACCACTGGGCCACCAGTCCATGCCACACGTGAACGATGCCAAATCAACCAGTCATAATAGTGATAACAATAGTAGGTTAAGATAATGGTATCAGTATTACAATAGATATTGGTAATGTAATAACCGTAACAACAACAATAATAATTATAATAATGAATTAGTAATAATTGTAATAATAGTAACCTTTTATTAATAGTTATGTAATTATTAATGATTAATTATTATAATAATATTAATGATTTTAACGATGATTATAATGGCAGAATTCTGGATAAAAATGCATAAAAATGTTAAGACATTAAATAAAAAGTAAATTTTAATATTAAATGGAAATGAAATGAAAGCTAATTAAAAAAAAACTAAACAAGGTAATTTTGATATTAGTAATAATGTCTGTCGCCACGTTTTCCTTGATAAAAAAAAATAGATAAATTGACCGATTTAAAAAAAAAAATAGGTTAATCTATTGACTAGATTTTAGTTGCTGAAAGTTTTGTGAGTCTTATTAAAAAAAACTTTTTTTTAGATACATAAGGATACATGACACCAGACGATAATTTTACATCCGGTTTTGACAATGTTTTTCTCTCCCTTATGTGATAGCTATCCGATGAGGTTAGTTTCTCTTATGGAGTGGCTAGCTGAAATGAATTTATAATACCCAAATAACGATTTATTGATTTTTTTCCAATTATATATATATATATATAATTGGAAAAAATCAATAAACCGTTATTTGGGTATTATATATATATATATATATATATATATATATATATATATATATATATATATGTGTGTGTGTGTGTGTGAGTGTGTGTGTGTGTGTGTGCGTGTGTGTGTGTGATATTGTAAATACCACTCCCCATGCACATGTATACAAACATATACAGTACACATTCATGCATACTTTATACAATTGATAAATTAATTGATTAATTTTAACTGTACGTCAACTCATCCAGGGTTATTCTATGCCTATAGGTTAGGGAATCGCATTTATTGAACCTTCAAATTTACATATCTCGGGAAGCTGTTTCCTAAGAGATGGTTTTTTTGAACGCGATAATCTTCAAATAGCTCTTTTTCTGGGATTCTATTCGGTACTGCCACTCTGTATCAGAGTGGATCTGGGAGTAATGGCAATGAAGGGGTGACCCCACACTCCCCAGAGCTCCAGAACTGGAACTTCCCAATCAGACGCAGTTAAGTGTCATTCTTGAACAGTCTTTGGCGGAGGGGGGGCGGGGGCGGTAAAGGGTGAATATTTTATATAAGTATGAAAAATGAATAATGAAAGAGATCGAAACGCTATGTTTAACGAACATCATTCAGTTTGATTTACATTTTAACAATCAGGACTTTCAAAATGTTTACAACTTCAGTTATAAACACAGTTATTTGATTACAAAGTATCTATTTGAAATAAACTCATACAAAAATTATTTAGGGATTTATAAAGACCCTGTATTCTTTAAGTTTTGCTTCGGGAAATATATTAAAAAGATACTAAAAAGATATTTAAAAGAAACGAAATAAAAAGAAAGAAAATAAAAAGAAAGATAAAAAAAGAAAAATAATTAAAAGAAAAACAATAAAAAGAAAGAATAATGAAAAAGTCCAACATACTTTTTTTGTCCAAAACTGATTGTTGTTCACACATTTGTTCATCACTTCCATCTGGACAGTCGATCAATCTGTTACATTTTTTATTCGCTGAAATGCAGGTTCCATCAGAACAGAGGAATTGGTTAGAAGGACACGTACGTGGAAGTCCTAAAATCAAAAAACAAAAAAACAAAAAAAAAAAAAAAAAAAATAATAAAGACTATTTCTAAATTTCCTGTCCTCCTTGGCGTGGAAATAAAAAGGAAAAGAAAAAAAATGTAATACTCAAGAGAAAAACTGAATGAGCTAAATAAAATAACGACTTATAACAACGATTCCTTGCCCTGGTTTGTTTTTTTCTTTTTATAATCGGTTTTTTCGTGTGGGTGGTGGTGGAGAGGCTACCGAGGAATCTTTAATCAACAGTAAAATAATTGAAATATTCTTTCTGCTTTCTCGACAAAAATATTTGGGTTTTTTTCCAGATTTACGCGGGTTCCAATATAAAATATTTAAATTCAGTTCAAGAGGTCTCTAACTCTATTGGTAGGATTTAGAATACGCTAACTATATTATTTGCAGGCGGACAACCCCTTTTGTCTCCTCTAAAAAAGCGGGGTGTGCTAGGTATGACAACTGCATACAAAGGTGAGACAGGGTGAGTCCAGGAGCCCTGGAGAATGTGGCGTCACCATTTTGTTACCATTACTCACAGGTCCATCCCATCCCAAACCCAGATTGATTGTTAGAACAGAACTGTTTGAGACAACCAAGAGTTTACCGGTTTAAAATGATTGTTGAAATACTTTTCTATACAATATATGGTTGGAAACTGTTAAACTGACATGAAATTTCCCAGCAAGTGTTGACATGCCCAAATACCAACCGGCCATCATCGGCGGACATTAAACTTGCCATCTGATAACATTTTGTTTATTGAATTTATGTATAATTAATTTCAAATGAAGAAAGAGAAGTACTCAATAAGTGGAATTTAATAGTTATCTCCTCTGAGAAACTATAAAGACCACAGCGAGAGCGATTGCGGATCTCATACTATTCTCATTAACTTATAAATTGGAGTGGAAATTATTTTATTCTTCGAAAGCATGCAATGTGCTAATAAAAATTTGGGTACAATGAAATACTTGGACATTTTCACGAGAAATTTCTCCTTCAAAAAGCTGAATATTTTAACTTAACATATTTTCGCTTTTCATTTAATGTTAAGAAGTGTGATAATCATGAACCGATGATCTTGAAGTTATAACTGATAAAGCATCGTTTAGAGACTTATTGAAATGAATATTCATTATTCATTTATGGGTAGGTGTAATTACTCTCGTCCCACACTAATGGCTTTGATGATCGCTATAAACATCAGCGCTTCTTTTAATGTAATATTAGAATTATACTCTAATTCAAATCTCGTAATGATTCATGGAGGTAAAATAAAGAACTTTATGTGACCACATAGGACATCGGCTGACTACTTACACACTTACACATTTACAGCAAGCAGTACTCGTGAAACATATAAATACACCGGAATTTCATATCATCCAATCCTCTTTTTTCTCAACAAGTTCAGTCGTAACAGCAGATGGTTGAATTTCTAGTCCAGCAAAACATGTGACGACATAAGCCGAAGCTCTGAGCACTAAATCTTTCTTTCGAATACTGTTCAACCTAAATCTCAACGCAACAGAACCTTTCGCCGAACGGACTTTTTGATTATGTTGATGGCTTGTTCGATAGATATATAAATACGCCTTTCTTTGACTGTTAACCATTGTTTGTGTGTTATTTATTTCTTTATCCCTACACCACAGAGCTGCTGCCGACTTCGAAGAGGCTCGATGCCAGTAACTCACTGCTGCCAGAGAGAGAGAGAGAGAGAGAGAGAGAGAGAGAGAGAGAGAGAGAGAGAGAGAGAGAGAGAGAGAGACCGCAGAGCAACGTTGGCAGTGATCACAACAACTGACTTCCAGTGCCCCCACTGTTCAAGACTCTGTGCCTCTGGGCTGAGGCTGCGGAGCCACCTCTGTGTTCATAGATGAGTTGCAGAACGCAAACGTCATCATCGGATCCGATGGGCAACCACCATGACCGTTCACCACAAATATTGAGGGATACAGCGTTGTCCTCATCAGGACACCTCCTCTCTTTCTCTCTATTTCTATCTTCTCTCTTGCATAACCAAGTACAGATATAATATTCATGTCAAATGAAGATGGTTATACAGTTTTTAGATATATCATCAACAAGACTTTATCATTTAAAAAAGTCATGTACCGCAAAACATTTACTTGTATTACAGCACACATGTCAGCATTTAAAACAAATTTAGCAAAAATGTGCATATCGGGAGCTGGGGGTACGTCTACTTGAACTTCACCCCACAAAAATAGCTAATTAATGCTTTGTCAAAATATTTATTTAGCTTATTTGAGTGTAAGGAAATCTATAACTACAGGAAATTTTTAACACGTGTACGATATAGTAACCTTAGAGGAAGGTGAAAAAGAAATTGAAAAATTCAGATTTTGTTAGGATCAGATTGATCGATTGATTATTTTAACGGCATGTCAGTCCATCAAGGGTTATTTTATACCAAGAGTTTATGGAATCGCGTTCATTGTACGTTCATATCTAATTCTAATAATTTTAAAATAAATCTATTTGACCGTAAAAGGTACTACCACTCTAGGTCGTAGTGGACCTGGGAGTAATGTCGATGAAGGAGTCCGCCAAGCACTGTAGATCTCCAGAACGGGAGGCTCACCATCAGATGCAGTTTAATGTCAAAACAAAACCCAGGACACAGTTAGGATTAGACTTAAGACAAAATTTCAAAAGTTTCGTGACCATAAGAACGTCCATACTTGAGCTACATAAGCCCTTAGGGTCAAATATCTTGGAGCATTAGTTTAAGCTTTGATGATGCCACTGTCCTATTTTACTTCTTTTTTGACATTTTCTTAAGATTGTGATTCCTTTTCTGAATTATTTTCATCATGACTGAACTTTTATTAGTTTTGTCATTAGACATCGATATTCATCGGCAAATGCTTTCCTACTGTCTTCATTATTACTATGTGGTGTGTATTAATTTCAGATCGCTGTATCTTAAAACTTGTGAATATTTGAATGTATGTGAATAAGTAAGTTGGCCGACCGTAGTCGAGGGCAACTCGAAGGTTCTCTTTTCAATGAGGTATAGGGGAGGGCTCTACTCCTTTCCCTGGACTTTCTCTACTTACTCTTGTTCTATTTCTTATAATGCTGAGTGTTAAGCAAGGAGGCATTAAGTACTATTTTTTGAATGTTTGGTATCACTCAACCGGGGATTGAACTCCAGTCTCCCGAATTATTGGCAAACACTAGTTCCTTGAATGTGCGTCTTTTGAGTTAAACAGATAAACTTTAATTTGTTTGAACTTTTTTTTTGTTACAAAAGAGGATTATTATACGATTGTTCAGCTATGAAGAGTAGCCACGTTCTTTAAAAAACAACCACAAAATGTATTGATAACAAACGAAACGCTTCTAATACCATTTAACGATAAAAATAACATTTTTAGTCTACTCAGTGATTCCGATTAATGGACTATAAAAACAGCAAAACCCACAGAGAAAATAGTCTTGGTTTATTGTTATATGAATATCACAGATTTTACAAGCTAGTTGTTTGGGAAATTAGTTTTAAATCAGTTTTAAACGAAATTATGCTAACTCTACATCGACATGGACGATAAATATTAGTCAATCTTTTATATTTACAGCAATGAATACCATCAATTTTGAATTTACTGAACAGGTGGCTTAAGAAAAAGTGCCCGATTATCACTTAGGGATAATCGACGAAGGAAGTAGACCTAATCAGGTTATTGGACTTGTGTGTGTGTGTGTGTGTGTGAGAGAGAGAGAGGCTCTGTAAAAAAAAGGATATTCTGATACACTAGTCATAACGAGTGTTACCTTCACAATCCTATAAAATGTCCAAGTCCTATTTATTTATATTTTCAATATACTGCAAATTTTACATTAAAAACATATCTCTTCGAAGATATTTGTGTTAGTATCGTGAGAATATCAAAGATAGAAACTAAAGTAGACATATGGAGTTTAATTCATTTTTTTAATGATCACCTGGTGGTATTGGTATAGTTGCTGTTGCTGTGGTCGTTGTTGTTGAAGCTTCTGAAGTTTTACCGCATCCAACCTCATCGCTACCGTCGTGACAATCTTTCTCATGGTCACAATACCAGCCTCGTGGAATACAAGATCCGTCGATACAATGGAATTGATCAATATAGCATCGTGCTGAAAGAGAAGAAAAGAAAGAAGCTAATAAAATCGAAATTTGAATATCAACAAGAGAAAGAAGAAAATAGAAAGAAATTAAAAATAAATTTTTAAAGAATATTAAGATGAATGTAGCACTTCTTTTTATACAACAACAATCATTCAATAAATATTCAGCTCATCATCTTCAGCTCCACAGTCGGTTCTGACAATATATTATCAAGGCTCATTTGAGCAATGGTCTTTAGGCTAATTTGATAACAGAGAGAGAGAGAGAGAGAGAGAGAGAGAGAGAATCTTAGCACTAGGTCTGCGTAGAAGTAGGAGTAATGAAAATAAAGGAGTAATTCCACACTCTCCAGAACTCCAGAATAGGAGCCTCACCACCGGTTGCAGTTTAATGCCATATACAGGTCAGACAGATAGATAGATGCAGCAGAGTGTGGTTTGTAGAGAAGGGGAAAAATTCCGTATTTTGGTTTGGCGCGCAATTTAATTCGACACTTAATTTCACCCAATCAGGATGACTTATCCTATTTAGCCCGGACCTTCATTTCCGCCCACCAAATCTTGTAAGCTGCCAAACCCAGTCTCTTTGGCTGGAGAACGCCGACCAGTGCAGACGTTACACTGGCCGTTCTTCAATAGCGATGCTTTTTAGCTGGACAATGCCGCCCAGTGCAGATATCTTACTGCGGCTCTAGCAGCAGCAGCAACATGGACACACACGAGGGAACCCATCTAATTTATGGATTCCTCGCGGGGAATCCCAGTTGTATATAAATTAGATGCATTCAACATGCCTCGCATAGACACAACTTTATGTCACCCCAAAATTGGCTATGTCGATCTAAGCGTAATTCCGCTCTCGACACGCTAGCTCAATTCACCTCTGGTCCACCTTAATGGAGATAACGCCTACTCTCCCCATATACCAGACACGAAACTCACGGTGACATCCAAAGTTCAATTCCTACAACTGGAACATGTCTTTCGTCAAAAATGCAAAAAACACAATCCCTCACACGTCCAACGACACACGCTGCCATCTCAACTTCTCATAACTCAATTTCGTCTCAGTACTCACAACCCTTCACGAGTCTTGCAGCACCAAAAGCAAACCCAATATTCCATGCTGCAAATAAAAACCTACTCATAAAAACACCTTTCGATTATCGCCATCTTACTTCTTCATCATCCTCCTTTTATTTATCACAAACTTAGCGAGGGCCTTACAACACTCAGCGAGTAACCAACACAACGTAAACACACACACGTTACAACCTATCTTCGCTAACAAACAAACTTTCCCTCGCTACTAACAAATCAACTTCTCCAGCTAAAATCATCCTACAATAAACCCACTACAGGTTTATTTCAAATGTCAGTGCGAGAGGAATTAGAAGTCGACAATACAGTTTCGATCTTGTCGTTTCGTACGTTCTATTTTACTCAAATTCATAAATGTATAAAATCTGATCTTCACCAAGTCAAATTCAACATTCGAATTGTAGCAGAAAGAACTTGGTATTTTTGCTTGGCGCGTAAATTAATTTGACCGTTAGGGTCGACGCATATTTTCACCCAATGAGGATGACTTATCCTATTCATCCCGGATCATTTTTTCTGGGCAGCACCAAAATGGGGAAAGCCCGCCAAATTACCTCTTCCTTAGAACCATTTCGAACAGGACAGACGTACTTACTGTCCCTTCATGGCAGTAGCATCACAACACCATGAAAAAAGCCATCTAATTTATGGACCTCTTGAGTCTACTCTCTTAGACCAAGGGTTCTCATTTAAATATGAATTAGATGTATTTAATCCGCCACCCACAGGAACACCTTCACGTCGCCTCTAATTTTAGCTATGTCAACTGTGACGCGCAATTCCGCTCAGACATCCAGTTACTTCATCCCTGGGCAACATTTTCTGGAGACTTTCATGCCACTCTCCTACAACAACTAGGACCACACATTCATGGGTGACTACATCATTTCTGTCCTTAACCAGCAAACACGACCTTTACTACACCTATGGCGACCATATCTCACTCAGACACCAACAATGCCTTAACGGTAGCGATGCACATTTCGCTCAGTCATTTACCGGCTAAAATTCCTTCTCAACTCCATTACTATTTTCTTCCTTCCTTCCTAAGAGACTTCCTGCATAAAGGTACCTTTATTCTGGCTGTCATTAAACCTTGATAAAAACTTTTCGATATCTTGGTTCTTCTCTCCTTTATTTTCCAACAACATTTAGCGAGGAAATAACAACTTAACAACATGTAACAATATTTCCTCACTAAAGAATCAATGAGTTTTCTTTCACAAAAGAAGACGATGCCGCGCAAGTTTCTTGCAGTTTTATATAATTGTACATGCATTCTCTAGAGATGTGTTTAAATCAAGTAATGAACAAAATGTGTACATTAATAAACATATAGGTCTACGTTCTGTACACTAATACTGAAGTGTGTAAAGACAATAAGAAAGACTTCGAAAAATATTCTAGAAATATCTTCAAAATGTTAGTGCCTGGACAAGAGAAGATAATCGGACAATCGTACGAATATGAAAATAAAATATACTCTTAAAAACGAGTATATTTTACTTTCATATTTGTACGATTAAAATTCAAAGTAAACAGTCACAGTTTTTGTCGGCAGTTCTCAAGGACTGTCTTGACCCATGGGTATACTGGGCACGGACATACGGGCTGTATACTAATCTATATATTTTGTGTAATCTATGTATGCTTGTGTAGGTAAGGGCCTTAATGCAATACCATGCCCAGAGGCCTATAATTCAATATTTTCGCGTGCTTTGTGTATAAATTGAAAAAATGTATTTTCATTTGAAAATGCTGCAGAAATGATAAAAAGAAAAAAAATTGCAATGCTGAAAACTAAGCAATCATCTTCGATCTTGAAAAGATCGAAACTTACTGATATTATACGAAGGTTGTGGATTTTCTGAAGGGCAAGACAATTCATCACTACCATCTACACAGTCCTGGTAATTGTCACATCTCCATTTGTAGGGAATACATAAGTTGTTATGGCAACGGAATAATTCTGGCCCACAATTCGCTGAAGAACAAATATGAAAATTAACGTTTTAATTACTATATTAACAGTTTGTTTAATATCTGATCATCTATTGATCGATTTCAATTAAATTCTGTAAAGTTGTTGCAAGTTTTAAATCATTAAAATAAGTGGTTATCGTCTTGTTAATGGTGGCAATGCCTATATTAGCTACAACAAGGATATCTGTTCTTGACCAGCGAAAATAACTTCAAATATGACAGCAATGATTATGGTCCCTTTAATTTTTTTGTTTTTAGTTTTTAACTAATAAAATATTTACCATCATTATGTCGTATCATTATGTCGTATCAAAAGTTTGTTCATATACATATATATTAATTACGTACCAAAGCTTTTATCAATATACCATAGGTAATTATTTTTCTTTAAAAATTTAAAATTAAGGTATTTTTCATCTTAAAATGTTCTCATGCAAATAATTTGGTTAGTGTGTGTGTGTGTGTGTGTGTGTGTGTGTGTGTGTGTGTGTGTGTGTGTGTGTGTGTGTTACTTGAATAAGTAACGATTGGTGACAAAAATCGCCCAAAAACTTTAATAAAATATAATAAAAAAATAATTTTATTGTGATAAATCATTGTGTCATTGGTAAAAAGAATGAATTAAGGGAATTCTGATGATTTGAAAATAAGTCCATTACAAAATACATCCATTACAAACTGTATTTCCAGTAGAGTTAATGAATGGACATTTTGAAATAGAATAAAAACGATCGAAAACAGTCATTTTATTTTCCTTCATTTTAAATTAGGTAATTTTCTTTGGTCTCGATGTCTTTCTTTCATACAAATTCATAGAAGAAAAATGATTCGTGAAAAGTAATTTAATGGGGTGTTTATATATTTCCAATTTTTTCCTTAAATTTAGAATATTTATTAAGTTATATTTATATAATATATAAGGAGTATGAATAAAGTTAGTTGGAAATTTAAAAAAGATGTAGTCGATTTTAGCTATTTTTAAATAGAGTTTTAGTTATGCTAATCCGTGTTCAAAGCACGAGGCTAAAATCTAGTCCCTTTTCTCGTTCCCTAATGATATCTGCATCGGAAAAATAAGGCCTGAAAAACTTCGTGATTGGGTTACTCTAACCGCACTTTAGACTTGGTCTATACATAAAAACACTGGCTTTAGTCGATATTTTATTCATTCATTTATGCACATTCTCATATTTTGATTAAGAAACTCAGTCTATAAAACCTCTGAATAATATAACTATAAGTAGAAAAACAACTGTTGAGTTGCTTTCTTGTAAATACAGATTACAACATAATAGAAAATATATAAGTCTTGAGGTTTTAAAAATAAAAAAATACCAAAACAAAACAAAACAAAACAAAAAGCCCCCATATTCATTGTATGTATTTATTTTAACTTTTTCATTTTTCAAAATCGACAATTCAAAACAATAATAGCTCTTATATGGCCAATCAAAGAACTCTTACCTTGATCGTCAGTCAAAGTTCCAGTGACACAATGCTGTTCATCGCTTCCATCAATGCAGTCAGTGTAGCGATCACAGCGCCAACTGTGAGGAATGCAAACACCATTACTACATCGGAATTGTGGACCATAACAATATTCTGGAAAGATAAAATTTTTCAAAAAAAGTGAACACTACTTTATGAAATTTCTTGGAAGATATATTGTGGAAAATCTACCTTGGTATCAAGGCTGATTTTCCCTCGGAAGCAAATAAGTCAATCAAATAAAAATGCTGTGTTTTTATTTATATTTCTTATTAAGTTAAACATGTTACGTCACGGCTTCTCGGCACTCAGAATAGAGGATGTGACAATCATTTACAAAGGTAACATGTTACGCTTATTGCGTTTTTAAACTGGACTATAAGTTATTTAATTTCACTACTGTTGAAGCAGGCCTGATAAGCAGGAAAGAGTTGAAATCAAATAAGTGCTCGTTATGACTGTCACGTGGGATTTGAGAGATTTGGTCAGATTTGAAAAGTGAGTCGAGCAGCGAAGAGTAAAGTCATGTATCCTTAATCAAGTGTTGGTGGAGTGATGAAAACAATTTATAAATCTAAGGGTAACTCTTTTCCTCTATCGACTGAGCAAAACCACGTCATGTCCTTTTTTTTTAGATCGCTCCAAAGAAAAAATGTAACTGATGGAAATAAATGTGAGTAGTTTTTGCGACCAACGTGTTTGTCGTTCCTTCCTTCAATCGGGACCAAACAAGAAACTTTTTTCTTGAGTCCCACCCTCATCCCTCCCAAGAACATTACACATGAATCGGAATCAGAATCTTTAATCCTTGCTTCCATTGTTGTACGGAACTGATGGTGAGAAAGACAAAGAAACATTCTCCTGAAATTACAAAGAAAATATGAAAACGATTCAGGTTATTTTTCCTTGAGCAGATTCTTTCGTCACCAGTGTATTTGAATATAGAATCATTTTTAGAGAAACCAAAATTAGCAGCAGTTAATATTAAAATGAAGACTACGAAATTTTAGTTCTCTTTCTTCGAAAGACCAACAGCAGGGAACAACACATAATTGTTTTAGTATTTGCCGAAACAATGAGACATAGTTCTTTAATTACATCAAAGAAAAATCATCTTTTATTTCATCGAGCCAGTTAAGCAGAAATTAAACAAACTATCGTTAAACTATTTTATACAAACATGTATAAAATTCCCCACAATTTACATGAGCTTTGAATCAAAATCACGACCAAATAATAATTATTCAGAAAGTAAAATTGTTTTTTTAATGAATATCACTTTATATTTCACATTTAGAAGATACTCTTCCCAGTAAACATTATATCTTTTTTCATATCACACCCAAGAATTTCTGATGAATTTTAATTCCTTAAGTCAAGATGCTGGTAATGGAAAAAATCTTTAATTTATTACATTTTCATATCTGACCCAATAAGTTCTTCATACTTCATTTTTAAATAAATATTTTTGGTTGAATCATAAATAGTAAATTTTATTCATTTTTTCTGATAAAACAAAATATATTTTAAGTTCACGTTGCAGGATATTCATTTCTAAGGTAGAATCATATATTTATACTCGTAAGACTCTCCAGAATCATATATTTATATTGGTAAGTTTAAAAAGAATCCTATATTTATATTGGTAAGTCTCACCAGAATCATATATTTATATTGGTAAGTCTAACCAGAATCATATATTTATATTGCTAAGTCTACCCAGAATCATATATTTATATTGGTAAGTAGCCAGAATCATATATTTATATTGGTAAGTCTAACCAGAATCATATATTTATATTGGTAAGTCTAAAAAGAATCATATATTTATATTAGTAAGTCTATCCTGAATCATATATTTATATTGGTAAGTCTCACCAGAATCATATATTTATATTGGTAAGTCTAAAAAGAATCATATATTTATATTGGTAAGTCTACCCAGAATCATATATTTATATTGGTAAGTCTAACCAGAATCATATATTTATATTGGTAAGTCTAACCAGAATCATATATTTATATTGGTAAGTCTAACCAGGATCATATATTTATATTGGTAAGTCTACCCAGAATCATATATATATATTGGTAAGTCTCACCAGAATCATATATTTATATTGGTAAGTCTAACCAGAATCATAAATTTATATTGGTAAGTCTACCCAGAATCATATATTTATATTGGTAAGTCTCACCAGGATCATATATTTATATTGGTAAGTCTACCCAGAATCATATATTTATATTGGTAAGTCTTCCCAGAATCATATATTTATATTGGTAAGTCTATCCTGAATCATATATTTATATTGGTAAGTCTATCCTGAATCATATATTTATATTGGTAAGTCTACCCAGAATCATATATTTATATTGGTAAGTCTATCCTGAATCATATATTTATATTGGTAAGTCTACCCAGAATCATATATTTATATTGGTAAGTAGCCAGAATCATATATTTATATTGATAAGTCTAACCAGAATCATATATTTATATTGATAAGTCTAACAATAATCATATATCTATATTGGTAAGTCTAACCAGAATCATATATTTATATTGGTAAGTCTCACCAGAATCATATATTTATATTGGTAAGTCTAAAAAGAATCATATATTTATATTGGTAAGTCTAACCAGAATCATATATTTATATTGGTAAGTCTAACCAGAATCATATATTTATATTGGTAAGTCTAACCAGAATCATATATTTATATTGGTAAGTCTACCCAGAATCATAAATTTATATTGGTAAGTCTACCCAGAATCATATATTTATATTGGTAAGTCTCACCAGGATCATATATTTATATTGGTAAGTCTACCCAGAATCATATATTTATATTGGTAAGTCTACCCAGAATCATATATTTATATTGGTAAGTCTATCCTGAATCATAAATTTATATTGGTAAGTCTATCCTGAATCATATATTTATATTGGTAAGTCTACCCAGAATCATATATTTATATTGGTAAGTCTAACAAGAATCATATATTTATATTGGTAAGTCTACCCAGAATCATATATTTATATTGGTAAGTCTAACCAGAATCATATATTTATATTGGTAAATTTAAAAAGAATCATATATTTATATTGGTAAGTCTAACCAGAATCATATATTTATATTGGTAAGTCTAACCAGAATCATATATTTATATTGGTAAGTCTACCCAGAATCATATATTTATATTGGTAAGTCGACCCAGAATCATATATTTATATTGGTAAGTCTATCCTGAATCATATATTTATATTGGTAAGTCTAACCAGAATCAAATATTCATATTGGTAAGTCTACCCAGAATCATATATTTATATTGGTGAGTCTAACAAGAATCATATATTTATATTGGTAAGTCTATCCTGAATCATATATTTATATTGGTAAGTCTAACAAGAATCATATATTTATATTGGTAAGTCTAACCAGAATCCTATATTTATATTGGTATGTCTATCCAGAATCATATATTTATATTGGTAAGTCTAACCAGAATCATATATTTATATTGGTAAGTCTACCCAGAATCATATATTTATATTGGTAAGTCTACCCAGAATCATATATTTATATTGGTAAGTCTATCCTGAATCATAAATTTATATTGGTAAGTCTATCCTGAATCATATATTTATATTGGTAAGTCTACCCAGAATCATATATTTATATTGGTAAGTCTATCCTGAATCATATATTTATATTGGTAAGTCTACCCAGAATCATATACTTATATTGGAAAGTCTATCCTGAATCATATATTTATATTGGTAAGTTTAAAAAGAATCATATATTTATATTGGTAAGTCTAACAAGAATCATATATTTATATTGGTAAGTCTAAAAAGAATCATATATTTATATTGGTAAGTCTATCCTGAATCATATATTTATATTGGTAAGTCTACCAAGAATCATATATTTATATTGGTAAGTCTACCCAGAATCATATATTCATATTGGTAAGTCTATCCTGAATCATATATTTATATTGGTAAGTCTAACCAGAATCATATATTTATATTGGTAAGTCTACCCAGAATCATATATTTATATTGGTAAGTCTAACCAGAATCATATATTTATATTGGTAAATTTAAAAAGAATCATATATTTATATTGGTAAGTCTAACCAGAATCATATATTTATATTGGTAAGTCTAACCAGAATCATATATTTATATTGGTAAGTCTACCCAGAATCATATATTTATATTGGTAAGTTTAAAAAGAATCATATATTTATATTGGTAAGTCTACCCAGATTCATATATTCATATTGGTAAGTCTATCCAGAATCATATAATTATATTGGTAAGTCTACCCAGAATCATATATTTATATTGGTAAGTCTATCCTGAATCATAAATTTATATTGGTAAGTCTATCCTGAATCATATATTTATATTGGTAAGTCTACCCAGAATCATATATTTATATTGGTAAGTCTAACAAGAATCATATATTTATATTGGTAAGTCTACCCAGAATCATATATTTATATTGGTAAGTCTAACCAGAATCATATATTTATATTGGTAAATTTAAAAAGAATCATATATTTATATTGGTAAGTCTAACCAGAATCATATATTTATATTGGTAAGTCTAACCAGAATCATATATTTATATTGGTAAGTCTACCCAGAATCATATATTTATATTGGTAAGTCTACCCAGAATCATATATTTATATTGGTAAGTCTATCCTGAATCATATATTTATATTGGTAAGTCTAACCAGAATCAAATATTCATATTGGTAAGTCTACCCAGAATCATATATTTATATTGGTAAGTCTACCCAGAATCATATATTTATATTGGTAAGTCTATCCTGAATCATATATTTATATTGGTAAGTCTAACAAGAATCATATATTTATATTGGTAAGTCTAACCAGAATCCTATATTTATATTGGTATGTCTATCCAGAATCATATATTTATATTGGTAAGTCTAACCAGAATCATATATTTATATTGGTAAGTCTACCCAGAATCATATATTTATATTGGTAAGTCTACCCAGAATCATATATTTATATTGGTAAGTCTATCCTGAATCATAAATTTATATTGGTAAGTCTATCCTGAATCATATATTTATATTGGTAAGTCTACCCAGAATCATATATTTATATTGGTAAGTCTAACAAGAATCATATATTTATATTGGTAAGTCTACCCAGAATCATATATTTATATTGGTAAGTCTATCCTGAATCATATATTTATATTGGTAAGTCTACCAAGAATCATATATTTATATTGGTAAGTCTACCCAGAATCATATATTCATATTGGTAAGTCTATCCTGAATCATATATTTATATTGGTAAGACTAACCAGAATCATATATTTATATTGGTAAGTCTACCCAGAATCATATATTTATATTGATAAGTTTATTCAGAATCATATATTTATATTGGTAAGTCTAACCAGAATCATATATTTATAATGGTAAGTTTATTCAGAATCATATATTTATATTGGTAAGTCTAACCAGAATCATATATTTATATTGGTAAGTTTAAAAAGAATCATATATTTATATTGGTAAGTCTACCCAGATTCATATATTCATATTGGTAAGTCTATCCAGAATCATATATTTATATTGGTAAGTCTACCCAGAATCATATATTTATATTGGTAAGTCTAACCAGAATCATATATTTATATTGGTAAGTCTAACAAGAATCATATATTTATATTGGTAAGTCTAACCAGAATCATATATTTATATTGGTAAATCTATCCTGAATCATATATTTATATTGGTAAGTCTATCCTGAATCATATATTTATATTGGTAAGTCTCACCAGAATCATATATTTATATTGGTAAGTCTAAAAAGAATCATATATTTATATTGGTAAGTCTATCCTGAATCATAAATTTATATTGGTAAGTCTATCCTGAATCATATATTTATATTGGTAAGTCTACCCAGAATCATAAATTTATATTGGTAAGTCTAACCAGAATCATATATTTATATTGGTAAGTCTACCCAGAATCATATATTTATATTGGTAAGTCTAACCAGAATCATATATTTATATTGGTAAGTCTACCCAGGATCATAAATTTATATTGGTAAGTCTACCCAGAATCATATATTTATATTGGTAAGTCTCACCAGAATCATATATTTATACTGGTAAGTCTAACCAGAACAGTGCAGTTGTTTTATCTTCTGATTCATTAAATTAAACAAGTAATTACTAATATAGTAATTTTTTTAATTTATTAATCCAGTGTAAATATTGAACTAATTTCACAAAATTATAAGATAATTTCATTATTTTGAAAATAAATGAAACCGATTTTTAGAAGAAGAGAATTTCCTTTCTGTCCAGAGAATTTGATATTATTGTCTTTCTCTTATTCAACAGGTTCAGAAGACTCATTTGAAAAGATGTACCAATGTTTCTTTTAGTTCCTCAGAACGAAATGAGGGAGTTATCAATGGAAAATTATGTTAATGATATAATGAAGATAGAGATGAAACAGTTACTCACATGATAAGCGAATGTAGCCAACTGGCATGAAAGGAATACAAGAGTTGATATAGCTGGGCATGAATGTTGATCTACTAGGAATCGTGCAAAAGGTGAAAATTTAACCATATTGATAAATAGCATATGCTCAAATCAGAATCTAAATGAAACGCATAAAATTTTCTGGGATTTTGAAATACAAAGAAAGGAACTGGTTAATTTGCAGATTTTGCCAATATCATCGGGGCTAACTTACCATTACAAAGTTTTTAAACAGTTTTGGCCTGATTTTACGGGAGGAGATATTCGTATTGATCTAAGTGTTCACATCAACGAATTCCATTGAAGTAAAAGTTTTAATTAAAAAAAAATAAAACAAAGTAAATTCTTTTTTCGATTTTAAATGATAAACAAAAATACAAATCTTACCATTTTGGCAGAAATTTTCATCGAGTCCATCTCGACAGTCATCATAACCATCACATTTCCAACTGAATGGAATGCAAGTACCATTCGAACACCGAAATTGCTGGGCTGAACATGTAGCTGGAAAGGGGACAAAACAAAAGAAAATAACATGTAGCTGGAAAGGGGACAAAACAAAAGAAAATAACATGTAGCTGGAAAAGGGGACAAAACAAAAGAAAATAACATGTAGCTGGAAAGGGGACAAAACAAAAGAAAATAACATGTAGCTGGAAAAGGGGACAAAACAAAAGAAAATAACATGTAGCTGGAAAGGGGACAAAACAAAAGAAAATAACATGTAGCTGGAAAGGGGACAAAACAAAAGAAAATAACATGTAGCTGGAAAGGGGACAAAACAAAAGAAAATAACATGTAGCTGGAAGGGGACAAAGCAAAAGAAAATAACATGTAGCTGGAAAGGGGACAAAACAACAACAAAAATAACATGTAGCTGGAAAGGAGACAAAACAAAAGAAAATAAGATGTAGCTGGAAAGGAGACAAAACAAAAGAAAATAACATGTAGCTGGAAAAGGGACAAAACAAAAGAAAATAACATGTAGTCGAAAGGGGAGAAAACAAAAGAAAATAACATGTAGCTGGAAGAGGACAAAACAAAAGAAAATAACATGTAGCTGGAAAGGGGAGAAAACAAAAGAAAATAACATGTAGCTGGAAAGGGGAGAAAACAAAAGAAAATAACATGTAGCTGGAAGGAGACAAAACAAAAGAAAATAACCTGTAGCTGGAAGAGGACAAAACAAAAGAAAATAACATGTAGCTGGAAAAGGGGACAAAATAAAAGAAAAAAACATGTGTGCTGGAAAGGCGACAAAATAAAAGAAAAAAACATGTGTGCTGGAAAGGGGACAAAACAAAAGAAAATAACATGTAGCTGGAAAGGGGACAAAACAAAAGAAAATAACATGTAGCTGGAAGGGGACAAAACAAAAGAAAATAACATGTAGCTGGAAGGGGACAAAACAAAAGAAAATAACATGTAGTTGGAAAGGGGACAAAACAAAAGAAAATAACATGTAGCTGGAAGGGGACAAAACAAAAGAAAATAACATGTAGCTGGAAGGGGACAAAACAAAAGAAAATAACATGTAGTTGGAAAGGGGACAAAACAAAAGAAAATAACATGTAGCTGGAAGTGGACAAAACAAAAGAAAATAACATGTAGTTGGAAAGGGGAGAAAACAAAAGAAAATAACATGTAGCTGGAAAGGGGACAAAACCAATGAAAATAACATGTAGCTGGAAGGGGTCAAAACAAAAGAAAATACCTTTGTAGCTGGAAGAGGACAAAACAAAAGAAAATAACATGTAGCTGGAAAGGGAAGAAAACAAAAGAAAATAACATGTAGCTGGAAGAGGACAAAACAAAAGAAAATAACATGTAGCTGGAAAGGGGACAAAACAAAAGAAAATAACATGTAGCTGGAAGGGGACAAAACAAAAGAAAATAACATGTAGCTGGAAAAGGGACAAAACAAAAGAAAATAACATGTAGCTGGAAGAGGACAAAACAAAAGAAAAAAACATGTGTGCTGGAAAGGGGACAAAACAAAAGAAAATAACATGTAGCTGGAAAGGGGACAAAACAAAAGAAAATAACATGTAGCTGGAAAGGTGACAAAACAAAAGAAAATAACATGTAGCTGGAAAGGGGACAAAACAAAAGAAAACATGTAGCTGGAAATGGGACAAAACAAAAGAAAATAACATGTAGCTGGAAAAGGGACAAAACAAAAGAAAATAACATGTAGCTGGAAAAGGGGACAAAACAAAAGAAAATAACATGTAGTTGGAAAGGGGACAAAACAAAAGAAAATAACATGTAGCTGGAAGGAGACAAAACAAAAGAAAATAACATGTAGCTGGAAAGGGGACAAAACAAAAGAAAATAACATGTATCTGGAAAGGGGACAAAACCAATGAAAATAACATGTAGCTGGAAAGGGGACAAAACAAAAGAAAATAACATGTAGTCGGAAGGGGACAAAACAAAAGAAAATAACATGTAGCTGGAAAGGGGACAAAACAAAAGAAAATAACATGTAGTCGGAAGGGGACAAAACAAAAGAAAATAACATGTAGCTGGAAAAGGGACAAAACAAAAGAAAATAACATGTAGTCGGAAGGGGACAAAACAAAAGAAAATAACATGTAGTCGGAAGGGGACAAAAGAAAAGAAAATAACATGTAGCTGGAAAGGGGACAAAACAAAAGAAAATAACATGTAGCTGGAAAAGGGACAAAACAAAAGAAAATAACATGTAGTCGAAAGGGGAGAAAACAAAAGAAAATAACATGTAGCTGGAAGAGGACAAAACAAAAGAAAATAACATGTAGCTGGAAAGGGGAGAAAACAAAAGAAAATAACATGTAGCTGGAAAGGGGAGAAAACAAAAGAAAATAACATGTAGCTGGAAGGAGACAAAACAAAAGAAAATAACCTGTAGCTGGAAGAGGACAAAACAAAAGAAAATAACATGTAGCTGGAAAAGGGGACAAAATAAAAGAAAAAAACATGTGTGCTGGAAAGGCGACAAAATAAAAGAAAAAAACATGTGTGCTGGAAAGGGGACAAAACAAAAGAAAATAACATGTAGCTGGAAAGGGGACAAAACAAAAGAAAATAACATGTAGCTGGAAGGGGACAAAACAAAAGAAAATAACATGTAGCTGGAAGGGGACAAAACAAAAGAAAATAACATGTAGTTGGAAAGGGGACAAAACAAAAGAAAATAACATGTAGCTGGAAGGGGACAAAACAAAAGAAAATAACATGTAGCTGGAAGGGGACAAAACAAAAGAAAATAACATGTAGTTGGAAAGGGGACAAAACAAAAGAAAATAACATGTAGCTGGAAGTGGACAAAACAAAAGAAAATAACATGTAGTTGGAAAGGGGAGAAAACAAAAGAAAATAACATGTAGCTGGAAAGGGGACAAAACCAATGAAAATAACATGTAGCTGGAAGGGGTCAAAACAAAAGAAAATACCTTTGTAGCTGGAAGAGGACAAAACAAAAGAAAATAACATGTAGCTGGAAAGGGAAGAAAACAAAAGAAAATAACATGTAGCTGGAAGAGGACAAAACAAAAGAAAATAACATGTAGCTGGAAAGGGGACAAAACAAAAGAAAATAACATGTAGCTGGAAGGGGACAAAACAAAAGAAAATAACATGTAGCTGGAAAAGGGACAAAACAAAAGAAAATAACATGTAGCTGGAAGAGGACAAAACAAAAGAAAAAAACATGTGTGCTGGAAAGGGGACAAAACAAAAGAAAATAACATGTAGCTGGAAAGGGGACAAAACAAAAGAAAATAACATGTAGCTGGAAAGGTGACAAAACAAAAGAAAATAACATGTAGCTGGAAAGGGGACAAAACAAAAGAAAACATGTAGCTGGAAATGGGACAAAACAAAAGAAAATAACATGTAGCTGGAAAAGGGACAAAACAAAAGAAAATAACATGTAGCTGGAAAAGGGGACAAAACAAAAGAAAATAACATGTAGTTGGAAAGGGGACAAAACAAAAGAAAATAACATGTAGCTGGAAGGAGACAAAACAAAAGAAAATAACATGTAGCTGGAAAGGGGACAAAACAAAAGAAAATAACATGTATCTGGAAAGGGGACAAAACCAATGAAAATAACATGTAGCTGGAAAGGGGACAAAACAAAAGAAAATAACATGTAGTCGGAAGGGGACAAAACAAAAGAAAATAACATGTAGCTGGAAAGGGGACAAAACAAAAGAAAATAACATGTAGTCGGAAGGGGACAAAACAAAAGAAAATAACATGTAGCTGGAAAAGGGACAAAACAAAAGAAAATAACATGTAGTCGGAAGGGGACAAAACAAAAGAAAATAACATGTAGTCGGAAGGGGACAAAAGAAAAGAAAATAACATGTAGCTGGAAAGGGGACAAAACAAAAGAAAATAACATGTAGTCGGAAGGGGAGAAAACAAAAGAAAATAACATGTAGCTGGAAAAGGGACAAAACAAAAGAAAATAACATGTAGTCGGAAGGGGACAAAACAAAAGAAAATAACATGTAGTCGGAAGGGGACAAAAGAAAAGAAAATAACATGTAGCTGGAAAGGGGATAAAACAAAAGAAAATAACATGTAGTTGGAAAAGGGACAAAACAAAAGAAAATAAGATGTAGCTGGAAAGGAGACAAAACAAAAGAAAATAACATGTAGCTGGAAAGGGGATAAAATAAAAGAAAATAATTCTCTTTTTATAGATACATTTTAGTTTTGTTCAGGGGTTAGAGTTATTTTCTTTTTTAAATTGTTGTTATTTCTCATAGATCGTGTTGGTAGGTTCTGTATTGGTGTTTATTCGGTCAGTTTATTTGGTTTAATAGCATATCAACCTTTGAGTGTTATTTTATATCTAATTCTGATATATATATATATATATATATATATATATATATATATATATATATATATATATATATATATATTCTTTAAGAAAAAACAAAAACCGGTCACATTAGGATAACAAATTTATTTCCATCCTGTTATGGGTTTTGATATAAATCAAAAACACCAAAAAATAACAGGACTTCTCCAGATCTAATATATATATATATATATACATTATAGGATACACATTTTTTCTCGCTTTAAAATAAGCAATAAAAACATACTTAAGAACATTCTAGAAATTTAGGATCAAAACCGAATTAGCATTTAAATTACCTTTTTATATTTTTCAACCAATCAGCTAAAAACATATAATAGAACATTCTAGAAAATTTGGATCGGAAGTGACCTAACAGAAAATATTTAGGCTCGAAAATAAAATTGTAAAATACAAATCTGATTGGTCAATAAATGTCTAAGCGCCAAAATTTTAGGGAGATTCTTTGATCCACCTGTAGGATATAAATAACACAGAGTTAGGAAGCCACAGACACAAGACACAAGCTTACACACAATCGAAGACACAGATGAAGACAAACCACTAAGCCAGTAAAGCAGTAGCCGATACATTCAGACAAATTCCTTTCCTTCCTCAACTAAAGTTCATGAACTCTCTTCAAATGGCCGAGAATTATACTCAAAAGAAAAACCCGACAAACTTTCTTTCATCAACGCGACACGCTGTCGCCACAGTCATAAAACCTGCTATAAACTTAATGTAAGTAAGAACGACTTATTTACGGACTTCGTTAACATGAACACACACACATCTTTAAACAAATTTATTCTCTTCTTGTCAAACTTTATTTTCCAAAAGGCCATTTACACATCATGTATTTTATTTGTTTTCATATTCTGTTATATGCTTATTAAATTGTTTGTTGTTTAATGTTCGTGGTGTTCTATTCCATTTCTTTTGCGCGATTGTAAAGTTTTGTGTTGTATTAGTGGTGGGAATAATTTAGAGAGCAATACCCGTAAATCACGGACGCACATCTACTGAAAAAACCAAATTACATACCCCCCCCAACAACAACATATATTACAGGATGCCGTTAAGCACATATGTAAGCAAAAGAAAAATGATACATATACATAGTCAAATTGAGGTCGAAACCCGATCGACTGAACGCCAGTCGAGTTTTCATCTCACTTTGAATCAGCACACTGATGATTTCTGATACAACGTAACAGTCTGTCTATGGATGACTAAATATATATGTATATAATTCTTAAGCAAATAGTTTCTGGGTGATATTATTTTGAAACATAGTTATGGACGCTGCAAAATATATTTCAGAAAATACTCAATTCTTCAGTCTTGACTGGAGAATTATGTATTTTGGTGCCAGTAATTCTGTTATACACAAGGAATTTCTTTCCAAAGAACAAGTAGAAGAATTGCAGTCTCTTCGTGATAAATGGTGATGATGTCGAGCTATCTTGTGAAAAACTGCTCTGCTGCACCTAGAATGAATAATAAGATATTCGGAAGAAACTTTTGCAGATGATACAAGTGCTCGTGTTGTATGTGTTGCTTGCTCAAATAGTTGCAGAAATTCTTCACCTCGTAAGTGTTTTCTGGGAAAAGTTAGTAAAGTATCACAGTATCACAGTATCACAGTAAAGTATCACAGCAGTAGAGACAGGATAAACTTGTAGATCAACGAACAGTAGCAAAAGTCATTTTATTTCTCTGTGGAGATCAAGCTGATATTCAAACTTTAACGTGACGGAGTCTTACTCTGATAGAATTTATGTAAGAAATGCAATATTTTATCGACTATAATACAAAAGCGAACTAGAAAACCAAAACGGTTTGATGGCAGAATCCAGTCGTCAAAGATCCCATTCTCTTCCAACTCAAGTCATGTACACATCGATATATTCTATCCAGACTAAATTAAGTGAATAAGATGATTTCTTAAAACGATTTCTTTGCGATCTTCCGTGATATCTCTGCACAATTTTGTCTGAAGATCTACAATTATTTACTGCTGCCGACACAGTAATTGGAAAGGGGATTGAAGCATGAAATTCCTTTTGCGAAAAAGCTACCAAAATTATTTGTGTATTACACGTACTCATGTATAATACGCATTTCTAACTTTGAACTGAGAAATTCTCGGTAAAAAAAAAACTTTCGTGTATAATTTAAAAATTTTAAAAAGTTAATTTTTTAGAATTTTTAGCAGATAAATTTGACCTTAATTTATCGTTTGTTCAACTTTTTAAAAGTTTTTACTGACTAAAAATAAGAATTTATATAGTTGACATGAAAATTTAACCAGCTCATTGGCCTCGTGGGTAGAGCGTTCGCCAATGGTCCGGGAGACCTGGGTTCAATCCAAGGTCGAGTCATATCAAAGACTTTAAAAATGGTACTTGATACCTCCTTGCTTAACACTCAACAATATAAGGTACGTATCGAGGGTAAAGTAGAGCAATCCAGGGAAAGGAGTAGCACCCTCCCCTACACCTCGATGTAGTAGCTATTGAAAAGGGAGCCTTCAGGTCGCCCTCGACTACGGTCGCCATCTTTAATTAAGTTAAAATTTAAAATTTACACTGTATTTAGATACGAAAATGCAGCATGCTTGCAGTAAAAATAAGCTCACATTTGGAAAAACGAAATGATATATTTACATTTCAGTGAATATTTCTCTGTATCAGCAAAAAACACATTAGTTTGAACTATAGATGTAATTTATCTTTGGTCATCTTGTTCTGAATGTGGTGATGCATGTGGCCGCAAAAAAATTCTCGTGTATAACATGCATTCCAAACTTTTGGGTCGAAAAATCTGGAAAAGTAGCGCGTCTTATACATTAATAATTACAGTACTCCTGAAAGATCCGGTCGTACATTTCCTGTCAGTTCATCATCATCATCAAGTCATGGTGATAATACGGATTTCTTTGATTCCCCCCCCTCCGTCCGTATTGTCTATCGCTCCTGACAGGTTCTCAAGACTGCATTTGGTGTTCATATAGAGTTGATGTATTGGCTGGTGGGCCAACACTGGTGTGTCCATGTGTAGGAGTTTATAAGAGGACGTTGCTTATGAGTTTGTCCATATTTCACCAAAAGTGCTTGGCATGTCTTGGTCATCTGACTTGGATGGTTTGTTAGATTGGAGGCAAGTGTCTTTCAAGATTTGTACAAAACAGCGCCTAGGATTTTTGTGAAGTTTCCATCTAGATTTTTATCCAAGCGTTTCGCTTGAGTCCAGGTGGTGCAGCCATACAATAGTACCGATATGGCCATTACTTGTAAGAAATTCAATTTTGTTTGATCAAAGAGATCAGATTTATATATAATCAACACCTTTCAACAGCAGTCCATGCCCTCCCTATGCGTTTGTTGACATCGCTTTCAGTGGATGAGATATTACTACCGAGGTATGCAAACTGGTCTATTAATTTCAGAGTCTTGCTAATTGAAATAGAGATGGCTCCATTTTGTTTAAAACAAACTCTGTTCTATCTACGTCCACGTGACGGCTAATGCTTCTGGCTGGTAGCTTTAGTCTCCGCAGCACGGCAGATGCATTTGCGAGAAGCGTTGGATTTTCAACGTAATCTGTATTTTTCACATTTTCTGCGCGATATCATTTGCTTTTTGTCTCTTTAATGTTAAGCCATTTTCTTTTATTAGATCTTCTGAGAGTCGTGGTACATAATCTTGGTAGATTATCAACATATATGGTGCTAATATATCTCCTTGCAACGAAGTCTGTGTCGACATCAGGTGAAATCCCGTATAACGCAGCATTTGATTGCTTGTACAGCTCACTGTTTATTGGAATTTGGGTAGCCATCTTGTTTTTAGTCGAGCGATACAAAAGATACTTCTTTAAATAACAAGGCTGCATTAAGTTTAGACCTTGCAATTTGCCATTGTTCATATCTGCCTTAGTCTCCTCTGATTGGCTTATCTACAACTTTTGCTGATGGTAAAGTCTATAAATATTTGCTAGCAATTTGTAGACGGCCAATACGTACAAGTCCCCCCCCCAAATCCAACCCTGTTTATAGAGGTCATGGGACACAGGAAGCTTCATTAGTTTTTTGTTTTTTTTAATTTTTTTCCTTTTATCCTCCAACTTTATTTTAAGGTTTCAATGGCTATTCTGAACCAGCAGAAATATGTCACTTTTCCCAGACACAGCGTTGAAATGTATTTGTCATTTTCGATCGAGATGAGTTTAAGGTCAGAGGTTATCTCCAGTGGGTGTTTTTCAATAGAGGCCGCTGCTATTGGAAACGCAACTTGCCCTCAAGTCTGAGACTGGGTGAATACGTGCGCTATCTACTAGCAACCAAGTGAAAAAGGGTCCTTTCAGTACTATAGTGAAGGCTGAAGTGAGAACAGATTTCTCCTTGGTGCCAGTAAGTATGTCTTTAAGCTATGCGCGGATTTTGCTTCCTGTCAAAGGCTTCTGGAAACCGCTACACTTTTTGAATTTATTTTATTCTATTTTTTTTTTAATTTTCTTTTTATTAATGTCGAAATGTTATTTCCAGTAATCAGTTGTTCATGGGAAAAAAACTTCTCAAAAATCAGTGAAAACGTTAATGAAAAATTCTATGACAAATTATCAATTGAAATTCTTCGAGCTGAGTGAATTGACTGAAAGTTTTTGATCAATTTGATTGTCGCCATGAAAATCTCAGAATGAAACTGCATTAAATATGAAAAGATTATTTGGGAATTATCTTGTCATTGCAACTACAGCCATCACTACTTTTTTGAAAAACTATTTGATTTAATAGCATTTTATTTAATCTTATATAATAAAGTTTGTAATAATATTTTTTTTTAAATATTTCTGAAAGTTGTATAAATCAGCAAGGTGAAACATAAATTCAAAAAGAAAATTCCCCTCACATTCATTTCGGGTTTCACTTCCACTTCCAAACGATCAATGGCTTTCAAGTGAACTCTCTTATTTTCTGATTGCTAGAAATGCCATTGCTTTTTTTCTGCTATTTATTTGCTAACAATTATGCAAAGTGCCCGTTGTTGTATTCGTTATTGGCTGATTTCCACATGCGTTTCTTATTTTGTTATTTCCGTTGGTTCTTTGGATATTTCCGTTGGTTTTATTTATATTTCTTTTGTCTTCTCTCAAAAAATTGACCTTGTGTCACATCCTGCCCGAGCGGAGGGGTCGGTAAATATGGGTACTACCACTCCGAGTCAGAGTGGACCTGGGAGTAATGTCAACAAAGGGGTACCCCATACTCCCCAAATCTTTAGAACTGAAGCCTCATAATTTGATGCAGTTTAGTGTCATACCAAGAATACTCCTCTGAGCGGGGGTAGAGTGGGTTCTTAACCCTCTCCAGAGGATACAGCCAGCCCCAGCCGATGAGCCGGGAGATTGTGAGCTGATTAAAATTGAGAAATAAGAATAAGTAATCATTCGTATTTTCGATAGGACCATGAGCAAAAAATAAAAAAATAAAATAAAATAAAAAAATCTCTTAAGAATCAACTAAGCAACAAATATAAAAATGAACGTAGAATAAACGAAATTCCCATTAAAATCCCATTAAAATCAATCAATTGGTCAACCAGTTCCTAATTGGATCGTGTTAGAAATGATCGATGGTGTTTGAATGTTAAACATGAAAATAATCTGTCATTTATTTAATCGTCGAGTGAGAACACACACACACACACACACACAAATACTTACTTGGAGTGGTAGTAAGTTCGGGTATACGCTTTACTTGGCACTGATTTTCGTCACTCTTATCATCACAGTCGACAAGACTGTCGCATCTTTTCTTCCAGGGAATACAATGGCCAGATAAGCACTGAAACTCGTTCTCGGCACAGACAATCTTTTCTACGGGTGAAAACAAAACAAAATGAAATTCATTATAATTTTTTAGCCTGAGGTTTTGTTGTTATTTTTAACGAGAGAAAGTTTTGTTTTTAGCGAGGAAGATGGTGTAATGTGCGCGTGTGTGTTTACGTTGAGTTATTTCCTCGCTAAGTTTGTAAGGTATTAAAGGAAGGATGAAGAAGTAAGATGCCGATAGTCGAAATGTGTTTTTAGAAATAGTTTTTATTTGCATGGAATATTGGATTTGCTTTTTGTACTGCAAGTCTCGTAGGAAAGATTGTGAGTAAGGAGACGAAATGGAGATATGATAAGAGTTGAGAAGGCAGCGTGTATCGTGGGACGTGCGAGGGATTGTGTTCGCCGTAGTTTAGCGAAAGCCATGTTTACCGTTGGAGGAAATAAACTTTGGAGTCACCGTGAGTTTTGTGTGTCTGGTGGATTTTGGGAGAGGCGGGCGTTGTCTCCATTAAAGTGGCCCAGAGGTGAAATGAGAGCTAGGTGTCGAGAGTGGAATAAGGCATCGCATCGACATAGCCAATTTTGGGGGTGACATAAAGTTGTTCCTGTGGTGGCGTATTGAATGTATCTAATTCATATTCAACTGGGATCTCCTTGGTCTAAACGAAATAGACGCAAGGAATCCATAATTTAGATAGGTTCCCTCATGTGTCCATGCTGCTGCTGCTATTGAAGAACGGCCAGAGGGACGTCTGCACTGGCTGGTGTTGTTCAGCCAAAGAGACTGTGTTTGGCACCTTACCCAATTTCTGCTGCCCGGGAAAGGAGATCCGGGTTGATTAGGATAGGTCATCCTGATTGGGTGAAATTATGCGTCGAATTAAATTGCGCGCCAAACTAAAATACCTTCTGCTACAATTTTGTTTTACTTTCATTGTGTTTACTAATGTGAACAAGAAAACAGAAGCGGTAACATTTCATTTAAATCAAAATTTACATCTTATAAAAGTAGAAAATCAATTTCGTTCGAGCCTCTTTTCGCGCACTAGACGACAATATTATCGGTGACAAGAAGAATGGGAGACTTGTTGCATAAACTTCCAAATTGGAAGTCAGATCGAGGCAAAGATATACGGTCACGTGTGATTAACAGATGGCATTGTATTTTATGATGAGATACAAAACCGTATAGTTTCAATTAAACTTGTGAAACGACTATATTTGCGGACGGAGAAGATGTAATAATTGTGCGACGTTTTCTATTTGTTACTTTGTTTATGTGTCCATAAATCTTGCTAGGATTAGAGTGCAATAACTGTGTATCCTGTTTAGGATCAAAGTCTCGTTTTTCTGGCATTTCTACCGAGGACCATTATGAAGTACATCAAGAAATCTAATTAAATATATTACAAAATATAATAAATAGATATATACCTGAAGTTACACTAAAAGTTTTAAAAAATATAAAAGTTTAAATAATCATCAAAACACGTTTGGTTTTTATCATTTTGAATTTGTTTTGAGGAAATATTACATTTTATCCTATTTACCAACCCCTCCGCTCGGGCAGGATATGACACAAGGTCAATTTTTAAGCGGAGTTTAACAGGTTTTAATTCAGAGTTTTCCTTCTCCTAGACTAGTTGCCTGACTAAGGCTGAAGAACCTAGTCTGTCCTACTATTTACCCATGGTTGGAGGGAGAATAATTGGATTCATACCTTTCCCAAGGGTATTAGTGCTATGTGAAATGCAATCAGTCTCGTCCAGGATTTGAACTCGTGTCGCCGTGTTCATTTCCTACGACGATAACAATTACACCACGGGCATATTTTATATTTTCTAAAATTCTAATCGTTTTCATTAGGAAAAATCATGTCTAATAGCCCCTAAAATAACAAACGTATTTCCACTGGTACACTCTGATCCAAGGCATTGCATATATACTGCACTCTGATCCAAGGCAGTGCATATACACTGCCCTCTGATCCAAGGCAGTGCATATATACTACACTCTGATCCAAGGCAGTGCATATATACTACACTCCGATCCAAGGCATTGCATATATACTACACTCTGATCCATGACGTAAGTAATTTTGTCCTATTTAATGGACGATGCCAGTGAAGATCCACTAATATCACTTTGATCCATGACGTAAGTAATTTTGTCCTATTTAACGGATGATGCCAGTGAAGATCCACTAATATCACTCTGATCCATGACGTAAGCTATTTTGTCCTATTTAACGGACGATGCCAGTGAAGATCCACTGATAGGCATAAATACTGCAGATTTTATAAGTGCATTCATTTACCGATAGTTATTGCTAGTCTTTGTAAAAATCGGAATTTCGAAAACCCTTGTTTTTTAACTGAACTGGATTATAACTTGTGCTGTCATCATTTAAGTTACCCTAAGACAACACGGATATACACGTACCATTTTTATTATTGTGGATTAAAAGTACATCAAATTATAAACACTTTTGGGGTTGGAAAATTCTGTTATATTTGTGGGGTAGAATATGCCTGCCTTGAAAATCGTTCTTCAGCTGCTGGAAACAAACGCACATGCGCTTTTTTTTTTGTTTTTTGTCAGAAAATTGTCCCAGAAAGTATCCTTATCAATTAATCTATTTTGATACTTTGTCTATTTGCTTTTTATTTGTGATGAATCATTTTAAATACAAAGATATATTCTTAAACATAGATTTATACAGATGTCTAATACACTTTCACTTGCGGGTATACACACACACACACATTGTCAAAGAATGTTGGAATTTTGTAAATTCCGCAGTTAATAACTGCTCGAATGCTATTGGCTTTTTTCGAAATTGAACCGTTACTGGCGCCTTGCGGCTATATTATTGGTCACCTAGGACAGTTTGGCTTCTTTCGCTCTTTCATTTTTTGTTGTTGCATCTTGCCTTTTCGCCTCGAGCCTTGTTTTGGCTCCTTTTGTCTCTGGGCAATTTAGATCTTAGCCAGAAGCTGCTAGAATACACCTGTTAGGCCATTTTACTAGGTGAGAATTAAATCATTCTGCAGGCGCAAAGTAAGTCGTCTCGCCGGGTCATTATTCTAGTTATGCCACCTAAAGACTTTAAAGTGTAAAAGAAAAGTTTCTAAAAGTTGTGGAGAAAACCGAATGAGGTTTTTCTCCACGCAGAAAAGTAACGAACGTTTTGGTACCGTGTACTTACTCAGAGAGAGAGAGAGAGAGAGAGAGAGAGAGAGAGAGAGAGAGAGAGAGAGAGAGAGAGAGAGAGAGAGAGAGTATCTTCCGACGTTGTTAAACTGAAGAATCCAAAAGGAAATCCAACGAGAAGATTTGGAAACTTGTTTGTACACGTCAACCAAATTACCGAGAAAGTCTGCAGAAAAAGGAATTATTCAACTGAAACCACAATGTTTTCCCAGCAGATTAGAGGACTTTCAGTCGGCGGAAAAGCCCCCCAAAAGAAAAAGAACATTTGAAAAAGAAAGAGAAAAGGAAATTTCGAACTTTAATACCCAGTGAAGGTATTTACTTAAAAAATTTTTAAAACTACTTTTAGCAAGTTGACGGTTCAATGAAGAGTAAGACTTGGTTATTCCAATTGCTTTTCCGTATTTTTTCTTAAATTTACATTCCTTGTATCATTTCGTTGCATATCTTTTATTTTTGTTTGGTGTTTAAAAAGAGTTAAGTCTGTAAATCAACCAGCATATGGAAACATGTGCAACTGCGGGTGTTAACTTTTATTTGTAAGGTTTATTTCTCTTGAAATGAATTCCTTTTTATGGGAAAACTGTTGTTTTGTTGTTAGAAATATTGTCATCATTTTTCTTCTAATTACTAGTAGTACTAGCATTGCCCTTCCCTTTCGCTATACCTTTTTTCTTTTAGTTATCTTTCTTTTTCTCCTCCCACTCCTCCTGACTTGGTTGACTGCTATGTCTATCCCTGCTACCATAGCTTAGACGTAATTAACACTTTAAACTTGCTTTTTGAACTCTCGTAGTAATTGGGGAAAGATTGTATAGAAAAAAACGACAAAGCATATGTAAACCCTTATGTTAACCTTTGCGTCAATTATTTCTCCAAAAGAAGTGTATGTACTTGCCCAATCCCTCCATCCTGAATCGAATGTGACACAAGGTCATTTTTAAGCGGGGTTCAGCTGGTTTGAATTCCGAGTTTTATCCTTCTCCTAGTCTGGTTGTTTTACCAAAGCTAAAGAACCCATCCTGCCCTACTATTTACCTGGAGCCGAGAAGAGATGGATTTATGCTTTTCTGCACTTGCGCGAAATGAAATGCAAACAGACTTGTCCAGGATTTGAACTCAAGTTACCGATTCCAGTTCGTATGGCGATAACCATAACGCCAAATAACTAATGTGTTGACTTCCCCAAGATTATAAATGGTGAAGAAATAAGTGTTTTTGAGGATTTTTAATGGTTTTTACCTGGCGCTTGCACATCTTGAATATCAATAAACGGAGGTGGTGGTGGCGTTGTTGATTGAGAAATGTTTACTTCTTTTCCGTTTTCGTCCAAACAAGATTTTGCTAGCGTCAGACTGTTACACAAACCATCCAAGAAAGAGGCGAATGGTTCACACTCTAGGCGCACTTCTGAAAAAGACAAAAAAGCAAAAACAAAAAAATTGATGCATAACAATTTCATTGCGATTATCTTTTTTAGGCAGAAAAGAATCGAGGAAAATCTTAAGTTTTTCATAAAATTTTCTTGTTTCTTTAAAGTCTCAAAGAAAAAACGGGATATTTAAAAAAAATGTTAACATTTCTATAAGAATTCCTTTATGATATTTTTATGTCTCCTCCTGTTCACCATTTTTTGCCATTTCCCCCAGATGTTCTTTGTAATGTCACTTCTGCTTTTCCGATGAAGATACTTCCATAGAAGTATCAACATCGTTTTTCATCAGACAAAAGAGATTCTAGGAATATGTTGACAAGCATGGTGAACACGTAGAAACTGTTTGAAATTATATCATAAAGGTGCTTCCATAGAAATATAAACACCTTTTTTTATCACTGAAAAGAGATTCTAGGAATGTGTTGACAAGCATGGTGAACATGAAGAAACTATTTGAAATTATATCATAAAGGTGCTTCCATAGAAATATTAACACCTTTTTTTTTATCACCGAAAAGAGATTCTAGGAATGTGTTGACAAGCATGGTGAACATGTAGAAACTGTTTGAAATTATATCATAAAGGTGCTTCCATAGAAATATTAACACCTTTTCTTTTATCACCGAAAAGAGATTCTAGGAATGTGTTGACAAGCATGGTGAACATGTAGAAACTGTTTGAAATTATATCATAAAGGTGCTTCCATAAGAGTGTCAACATTTTTTAATCCCACTGTAGAGGAACATACCTATCTACTTCAACCTCCCTGGGTAGGTAATTGTATGTTTATCCAAACCCTCCGCAACGGGCAAAATGTGACACAAGATCAATTTTAAACGAAGAACAGCCGGTTTGAATTCTCTTAGTTTTTATTCTCCAAGACAGGTTGTCTTATCAAAGCTAAAGAATCCAACCTTCCTTACTATACCCATAGAAGAAGAGATGGATTTATGCAGTTCTCAAGGGCATTAGCGTGAAGTGAAACACAAACCGCCTCATTCTGGATTTGAACTCAGGTCGCCCATTCCGTTGCGCTAAGTATGCCTCTGGGTAAGTGATCAGATATATATATATATATATATATATATATATGAAGCTAATCAGCTTTCCGGGGGTAACTGGGCCTCCAGGTAGGTGATTAGGTGCATATATTAATTAAATGTTATTGAATGGAATAGACAAGGGCAGTCTTATAATTTTTTTATTCCTTTTATTTCCTTACATGGGAAATATACAAGGTTCAAGGGAGCGTAAAATATATGAAAATTCTAATAATTCTGACAACTTTTCAGTCTACACCTACGGGTTGAAGTGATTTCGACCATTTTCTCAACATGAACAAGAATCATACATGGGCGTTACTGTCTTTGGTCAAACTGAATATCGAACTATCTTTCGTGCCTTTCTTCTAGGACGCTAATATTTAAACTACATCATTAAATGAAGGAAATGGATTGGTTCAATTGTTTATATAACGACATCTTAATGTATCTACCTCTTTATTGCTGGTACCATGTAACTCAGTAGAACGAGTCACGTGTTATTTGGAGAATTACTCTCATATAACACTTATTACTCTGAGAGATATCATAAAGAGGAATTACTTGATATGGCAATTTTAGCGGCCTGTGTTGTGGAAAATATTAATCGAAAAGGACTTGGAAATGAATTGCAAATGAAGGAATCTTTGACATGATGCTTAAACATATTTGGGTCTGTCTGGATCGAAGAAGGAGCAAGCCGTTAAGAAAGTTTACCCTGCTTCCTGTAGTATGGTTGAATATCGGATAAATGATAAATTCGAAGCCTGAAAAAGTGAGAATATCAAAATGCACTCGCAACAAGCCTGCTAAGCACTAAAATTTAATTTACACTGTATGATATTGTTTAGAGTTCGTTGCATTAAAAAAAAACACTCTTGATTGAAAAAAGAGAAGCCTTAAGAGTTTTATCTCCCCATAAAAGATGACTAATAAGTCTGACACAGTCATGAGATTAACTTTTATCTAAAAATTCCATTCTATAATGTTCGATCTATGTGATAAATAGAGACGCGTTGGTTTAGAGGCATCCACATAGATTGTCGATAATTCTCTTTATACAAGTCTGATGGATAAAAATTTCGCTGAAAGAAAACACTGGATCGACCATAGTGAAGCGATTTGATAACCGAAGAAAAAACTAAAGAGTAATAAAATAATATTTCAGGGACAATGGACGTTTATTTGATAATTTCACTGATCAGGCAGTACATAGACATATTGAATTATGGTCATGTAAGTGATTAAAGATTTGTGGATGAGTAAATATAACAAAACTTTTAAAAAAATAGCATTTATATTTATTACATATTTATATTGCTAATATCAAATACTGATTATAAAAAAAAGATAAAAATAAAAACTGATTAGCGGGAAGGAAGAAAAGAATGAAATAAAGAAGAAAATAGATCACTTTCAACGAAAAAAAGAATCCAAAAATAAAAAAAAGTATTGGTTTGGTTTCTTTGTTTAATGGCATATCAACCTTTTTTTAGGTTATTTAATGCTAAAACCATTCTCCTAGAAGGACAGTAGTGTTACTATTAAACCCATAGCTGGGAAGATAAGGGGGTTCATACCTTTCCCAAGGGTATTTGCCCGAAAGTGAACGTAATAGTGCGACTGGAGTTCGAACTCGCGTACTACGATTCTGCAGTCCATCAGTACACGAGAGAGAGAGAGAGAGAGAGAGAGAGAGATTTCAAATTCTTATCGTCCCATAAAATTGCATAATAGATGAAACATCAAAACAGAAGACAAGAGTGTTGATTTTGCTCCCCAAGAAGTCAGAATGAGACACAAAGTTAGCTTAATGTCCTATGGGACAAACACAAAATTGGTGAGTTCGGTCGGGATTCTCTATAAGAGGCGCCTCGGGAGCAGGGCAGTAAACTCTGTCCTTACCCTTTTTAGAAGAGTGGGGGCCGGTGCAGCCAGGGGAAAAGGCACCCGCCCCTGGAAACAGAGCACGAGTGAACTATTTGTTGTTGTAAATCACCTATATAGGTTTTTAATAGATTTTTCAAAAAGATGTCAGCCCAGTCGGTGAGGCTGTAGAATATGCTGGTTGCATCTCTGCAGAGGAGTAAGACCTCTTCAACGAATGACCTGATTATGACGCTAAAACATATGATGATGAGGCTTAAGTCCTGAAACATTGGGGAATGTGGAATACCCCTTCATACCCATTACTCCCAGGTCCAGTCAGATCCGAAGTAATAGCATCTGTTAGGGTCCCATCTATCAGGGTCGAATAGAAATATTTAATTATTTTCTATACTTGAAACCATTTAATTGTGTGCAAACAAATGACTGGCGTTTAATTGAATTATTAGTATTACGTAGCAATAATGGGAACCATTTGATTGTATTCAAACGAATGAATAATGTTGAATAGAATTGCTAGTGTTCGAATACAATACTTGAAATATTTAACTGTGTGCAAACAAATAAGCTCTGGCTAGTTGGAAAATTATGTTACTTATAGAATATTGGTTTACAAATCATATAAATTCAGTATATATTTGGCATTAAATAACCAACATGGGTTGATAAGTCGTACAACACAACCAACCAATTAATGTAACCATGCTCTCAGTGTTGGAACCTGGTGTGTCTTGGGACGTACATCAACACATATTGGAAGCTTTCTTATAAAATTGTTGCTTTTGTTTGACCACCTTTTTTTCTTATTTCTCCTCCCAAATCTTTCTATAGAACAATTTTTTTTTCGAGAAGGGCCGCAAATTTCGTATAGTTTAGGGCCTTAGCAGGTGAAAATCCGGCCCTGCAATTTGGACATTGTTGTTTTGTCACTGTTGTTCTTATTTGATTATTTAGTTTAGTTTTTAAAGCTGCGTTTAGTTTTATACATAAAGATTCTGTTTGTATTCTAAATGCATCATTTTTTCGTCTTAAATTATTCTACTTCTTTCTAAAATTTATTCCCTCACTCTATGATTCATTATAGTGTAAGTTCAAGCAGTTTCCCTTTTCGTTGAGGACAAATATATCGGTTCTATGGGATCACTGATCTACGCGTTAGAATCACGTTGCCTATTATATAAATATTTTAACAAGAATTTTTACGTTTATAGAATGAAAAATGTACATTTTTAAGCATACGTGACATCAGCATCTGTTAGAGTTTAAAAAACAAGAAAAAAAACAGAAAGAGAGAGAGAGAGAGAGAGAGAAGAGAGAAAGAGAGAGACAGAGAGACAGAGAGAGGGAGAGACAGAGAGAGAGAGAGACAGAGAATTTTGTGTCAAGGTTTAGAATTTACTATAATGATGTCAAGATACCATCAAAGAAAATCGCCGAGATCAAGATTAAAAATTGACTGAAAAATAACGAGAAAAGTAATTGGCTTTTAGAAAATGGTCATTAGTGAATGCAGTGATTAAAAATTCAATCCTTTTCGCAACAGAAGAAGAAAACATACACACACACACACACACACACACACACACACACACACACACACACACACACACACACACACACACACACAACCTTACTATTACATTTTTAAAAAGGAAAATTAAAAGGAATGACGTAAGAAAATGATTTTCTGAGTCATACAAGTTTTTGTTTTTAATTTCCATAATCGTGTCATTTTAAATGGTTTATAAAAGGAATATAATGCTGTTTTGTCGGTATCACACACACACACACACACACGCACACACACACACACACACACACACACACACACACACACACACACACACACACACACACACACACACACACACACACACGAAATCGTTTTGTTTCAATTTATTTGAGCAGTTGAATATTCACTGAGATTAAATCTAATGTAAGTCGCGGTAATTTTTATTCAATAATTAAACACCTGTGAAAACGATCCTCGAATATTTGCCATCAACCACTTAAAAAATTAACTGGAGTAAATATAGCAATCGATAACAACTGTAATTAAACCTACCACAGGAAGAAAAAACTCACAAAATTGGTAACTTTATTAACACAGGTAGACTATGAAAAAAGAAAAAAAGACTTGGTTTTATTTGCTTTGATGAATGGCATATCAATCTTCGTAGAAGCCATTCTTGTTGAAGGACAGAAGCTTCTATTTAACCCATAGCATGGGGGGGGGGACGACTTTGAGAGTCTGCATACTTTGTCTCTTTAATTGGGTACATTTTATATCAAGCCCTTTTTTTAATGGTTACTTTTTTTAATTGGATATCTTTTTTAATTGGATATCTTTTTTTTAATTGGATATTTTTTTAATTGGATATCTTTTTTTAATTGGATATCTTTTTTTTAATTGGATATCTTTTTTTTAATTGGATATCTTTTTTTAATTGGATACTTTTGGTAATAATCAGTAAAGGTAACCCAAGCTAAATACTGTTACAGACAACGCCTCATTTGGTAAATATTTTTAAAGATAAGGGATTGAATTAAAAAAATATTAATTAACTTCCAGAAAAAATATTTTTTGAGATCATACAAAAAAGACGTAAGCACACGTATGAGCACACGTATGAAAGCACACGTAAGCACACGTAAGCACACGTATGAAAGGGGGATATATATATATATATATATATATATATATATATATAAAGAGAAAGAGTGAGAGAGAAAGAGAAAGAGATAAAGAGAAAAAGAAAACGAAAGATAAAGAGAGAGATAAAGAGAGGGAGAGAGAGAGATGGGGAGAGAAGGAGGGAGACAGAAAGAGAGAGACAGAAAGAGAAAGAGATAAAGAGAAAGAGAAAAAGAGAGATAAAGAGAGAGTGGGAGAGAGAGAGAGAGAGAGAGAGAGAGAGAGAAATCAATCTAACCTTCTATAATGGTAATCTTTAAGAATTGGATAATTAGTTGAACTCTAAAGGTTAAGTTCATTTATAAGAATGAATTTCTTCAATATAGTTCACGGCCATATTCCGATTATTTTTTTCACAATTATTTATTTATTTTTTAAATTGTTTTTTATGATAACAAGGTTCTTAGTGTTACCCAGTACACAAGAATCGAGAAAATGAAAACAAACAAAAAAAAACCCCTATAAATCACATCCCCACAAAAAAACAAACAATCGATCTTTAAATTAATCAGTTAATCAAATGATCAGCACTGATCTTTGTCGACACATTTAGTCCCGCATTGAGATACTTTGGTTGAGAAAGATTATGTTGCACTGATATGCCAAGTCAAAAAAGCCGGTCAGTCTCGAAAATCAGTATTTGAAATTCTGCTTTTTACCCGTGTTGAATGCTAACCTCTGGTTCTAGTGGAAAATACTCAAGCACAATAACAATTATCAAGCAGATACAAATTTGTTTTGTTATTAAAAAAAAGGGAATATGAAAGAAACGTTCTTCCTCTGATTTTTTTTTTTCGTTTGTTCAGTTCAAGTCTCGGCCAGGAAAGTTAATCAAATTTTTTTTAAATGCAAACAAAATTATACAGTGACTTCTCTAAAAAAATGATACAAATATAAATGATAAAATGATAAATTTTAAATAATTTCTCACAGAAGTCATGAAATATAGATAATGCTTAATAATGTGTGTGTTTGTGTGTATGTGTGTTTGTGTGTGTGTGTGTGTGTGTGTGTGTTTGTGTGTGTAATATATATAAGAAACGATATACTTTGTCTTGATTTCATTATCCAATAGTCTTTATGTAAATACATTTATTGATTTGAGAATATTTTTCATCAATAAATAAATAAAGGAATAAATAAACAAATAAATAAACACCCAAATAATGAAAAACAATCGTTTTGTTTTCAATAGTAAATGAAAGAAAATTAAATTATTCTTTATCCATTTGATAAACGATCAGAGTTTCAACAGATAATTATATGGCTGGTTTAAGATATACAAAATAACATCGGTCGATTGGATATTTTGCAACATTTATAACAAAAAAATCACCTTGTCTTTGTAATCGGATATTCCTCATACCGAGGATCACTTTTTTCACATTCTATCTTACATACACACAAACATAGCTATTTACCCCATTCCCGTTCCCGCGCCACACACACACGTACGCATGTGTGTGTGTGTGTGTTTGTGACATGAATTCTTAAATGTATATGTACAGGGTGGAACGAGTAAATTGCCATGTTGAATTATTAATATCGCGCATGCGCTTTGTTTGTTTCAGTTAAGTCTACTGTGCATCAAACTAGATTCATTTGGGCACATGTCTGAGGGGGGAAACGCAATTCACTGCTCTAGAATTCTGGAAACGGCATGCTGTACAGCTTAGCATTCACGCCGGAAGAAACAATACAAATATTTCAACTTGTTTAGGCGGGTGCCGACCTGAGTACAAAATGCAGAGGATTCCAAAAGAGTTTGATGAGTCCACTAGTATGACGAAAGTACAGTGGCACAGAAGGCCTCACACAGATAAGAAAAGAATTACCGAGATCCAAGCTATGATTAATAAGGATCCCAGCAAGTCAATCAGATCCATAACCAGGAATATGGGAATGTCTGAGTTTCTTATCAGGTAGGTAGAACATGAAGACATTCGATATTTCTCATACAAGATGAGAAAGGGCTAATTTTTATCAGTGGACATGAAAGACCGGAGGAAAAACCGCGCTGAAAAGCTTTTCTACAAACTCAAACATCCCCTCCAGCTGAACACGCTTTGATTTTTCTTTGATAAGAAAAAATTTTGCAGTGATCAGATCGTGAACTCACAGAACATTCGTTGGCTTGCTCTGTTCCAACTCGATGTACCGATCGTGATAAAAACCATACATCCAGTCCACATTATCGTATTTGGGGTGGTCACTAGGGATGGTGATGTTATGCTTCCATTCATCCTCTCACATAGTATTACTCAACAAGTACCAGAGAGAAGTAATACTGGCCTGTATCGAGAGATTGGCTGCTGGAAGACCCTAGGTATGACAACAGGACTCTGAGCTGTGTCGCACAAATAGATATTGGCTGTGAGAAAATTTCTGCGACCACATCACCCCCTAAAATCTGACCCCCACACATTAAAATCTCCTTAAATATTATGTGTAGGGCGAGAGAGAGAGAGAGAGAGAGAGAGAGAGAGAGAGAGAGAGAGAGAGAGAGAGAGATCAACAGAACTGTGCACCACCAAAGATGAACTGAAGGCAAGAATAACGGCAGCATTTATCAATTTATAATTTAGACTGTTGGAAAGGAGGCCCTGGTTGAAACCAATGGCGGTTTCTTTGAATAGATTCAATACATACAATTTTTTAGATATATTTTTTTTTTAGATATTTTGTGTTAATTTTGGTAAATATATCTGAAAAGAATGAGATGTTGGTGTTATTTACGTTTTTGCATTATCTAGACGACAATTTACCCATCTCACCCGGCATATCACATATATCAATAAATACAATAATATATGAAGTTTCGTATGGTATATGAATAAATATAAATGCATCAGCAGCATGGTATTTATGTTTAACTAAACATCTTTACATAAATAAATACATTCACATGTAAATGGCTATGAATGCACACACACACACATACGCACGCGCGCGCACACACACACACACACACACACACACACATGTATAGAGATACTTTTACGGCCAAAATAATTAAAAGCAGTCAAAAATAGAATTGTGATTGATTTCTTTGCTATTTTCACATCAAATTCAGTTTTAGAGAGTAACTTTATATATATATATATATATATATATATATATACACACACACACACACACACACACACATACATATATATACGTTCACATGCACATATGTATTTACATCTCTATGACAAAATATACAAATATCAATGCATACCAACCATACATAGGTATGCATGAGGTAATAAATTCTATAATTGGTTCAAAGTCTGAACGTTCACATTTCACACAAATATACATTTAAAACGTCAATATAAATAATCATACGAAATTTGTATAACTGTTTTTGTTTTGTTTTTTTGTTTTGTTTTGTTATAGCTCTGATAGCAACACCAGAACATCTCCTCTATGTACATTGGTGTTTGTCCAAATGTTTATGAAATGTATATTCTAATTATTCATAATTTGATTCAAGCAGAGGAGAGAGAGAGAGAGAGAGAGAGAAAGAGAGAGAGAGAGAGAGAGAGAGAGAGAGAGATGCAGTAATGGGAAATAACTAGAAGATGCCAAAAATATATATTTGATTTTTCTTGTCTTGTTCTTTTTCAATACAAGTCTTCATCGCTAGATGCAAGTTGGAAATGTCCTCTTCGTTCACAAAATCTGTGAACAGAAAGAAAGAAGCCGAATATAGAAAGAAAAGCTAGAACGCAAGCCACTGCAATAAGACATTTGCCGACTCTAAAAGCGTCTTCGTTGTTACTAAAACTTTCATTACGTCCAAAAGTCACGTTGATGCATGGTACCCACATGCAGCGTGCTGGAGATCTGCTCAGCTGGTAATCATTTTCTTCCGTCAAACTTTCATTGTTGCTAGCAATGTTATTATTCGTGGTTGAAATAATGGCTCGAGATAAAACATCAGAAGGGTTTTCATTTATATTTTTTCGATCAGTTTGATCCTGAGATGATGCTGTTGTAAGGCGTGTAGATGTCAGGGAAGAGGCTATGATATCCTCATCACATAGGCAGGTCCTGCACACTTCCGAATCATTTGTCAATAGGAAGCTATCATTAAGGGGTGGGCACCCGGCAGTTTGTGGCAACTGGTTTTGACGAGTCACTGTTGCAACCGATATTTGTTGTTGAGGACGAACTTTTCGGACCAGCAGATCGTTATTCGGATCTGTCCGTGGGTCATCATCAAAAAATTTACCATTGTTGGTGGTTTTATTGCCCATACTGTTATTATTATTATTGTAGTTGTTATTATAATTATTATTATCAGTTTTGTTGTCCAAATTTTTACTGTTTATATTTTGTTGTAAGGAGTGAGTTAATTTCAGAGCATTTTTTAAAATTCTTGGTCTTCTTGGGTCTTGGTTATCGTTGTTAGATTTTCGTGATAACTGAGCCAATAAGGCAGGTGCAGATGTAACACTAAATGTCGACGAAAATAAAGATGGGGATACAAAGGATCCAATATTATGGTTCGTGAGACGCGATGGATGACGATGACGTAGCTGATGTTTATTGATGGAAGGGAGAGAAAGTAGCGTGTCTAGACCTTTATAAACAGGTGTAGAAAACGTGAAGGATTTGTAGGGAGAGTCAGTTGGTTGTTGAGAACAATGACCGCAGCACAGAAATACTGTCATTATTGCTGTTATTATTAGTGGACATAACAAAGTATGGATAGTGGTCATAGCCCATCCACTTCGCATTTTGAAATAATAAACAAATATACGAAGTGGTGTAGGGAAAAATGTCAGTTATAAGACCACAGTTATGAAGGACGAGTTTAAGCGACAACAACAATAACAAACAATATAGGGTGGAATTAAGGGAGGCCGTACAACTTGTTAGAAGACAAACGTTAAACAAGCTTCTAAGACTCAGAAGCTACTAACAAAATATAAATTAGAGAAATATAAATATTCGCAAGTTAACAATATTTCTGGACAATGTACAGATCTAAAACAAATACTTAACTTCCCAGATAAATTATTACGTTAAAAATGAAATAATAATAATAATTTCTTAAAAAACAAAAATAATGTTCCACAAACATTAATGAAGAACAAGAGGGATATAAATAAAAATTGAAAATATGAGATCTAAAATAGATTATAGAGAGATTACGTAAGATTTTCTCTGTCTTTTTACTAATCATAAACAATGTTTAAAATCAATAAAAGAATAAAATAATGACAACAAAAAAAAAGAATAACAAAGTATTTATTTGGGGCAAAAATTATTTTGATAAACCTTAAACCCACTTGTTATTTTAATGAGAAATGATTCTTTTTTTTTTTTTTTAAATCGGGATTAGTTCTCTATAAAAGTCATGAGACATTTGTATGTTTCTCATTCAGTTATTAACTATAAGTTAATCAAAAATAAAAATATATATATATATATATATGAATATCTTATTTGAGACGACAATGTAAACAAATTTGAAATTAATTTATATCTGAATATACTTTCACGTGTTTGCATCTACCAGTGAAATTTTTTGTACATTACTTTTTCAAATTTGATTGGAATCAATAAGTCAATAAAATCTATTTATTTTATTGATTTATCTATTTTATTATAATTAGTTATTTTATTCTGTTGTCATAAAACGTACAGAGAATAATGGTTACAACACGCATTTTATTGTGATGTTGCCTTAAATTAAAGACAACGTAATCCAATTTAGTCACTTAAAGCTGTAGACTAAATCTGTAACTTTGATGGGATTGTGTGTATAATTTGATATATTTTATTAAAATTTTTTCAGTCAATGAAACACGCACGAAAGATGTTTTTTTTAAAGAGAAATGAGGAAAAACAAAAAATCGCATTTTTTAGTATTTTTGAAAATTCTCTTTTTTTAGTAATTTTGAAAGTAACATTAACAATATAAATAAAAAAAAAACATACATATATATATATATATATATATATAATGACAGTCTCAGAAAAAACTTATGACAATGATTGTATAAAATTCTTAACAATGAATTTATCAACAGCTAAAAAGGGAAAAAAAGAGAAAATGAAATAAAAAATGAGAAATGGAATTAAGAAAAAAAAAAAAAAAAAAGAATGAATAATAAAGAAATAAAAGTATTCAGAGGGAAGTGGGATTTGAAAAAGGAACTGTCAATAAATTTCCAGGTTAAATTATTCCAGCGTTGGTCCATATGAATTTATGCCTGTTTATTTAGTTTTACATACTATTTTGTTATGTTGGTGTCATAACTTAGCAGGAGTATTTTTCTTTTGTTTTTTCTTTTTTGTAAATAATCGTGTTGGCAGTATTTTCCCCGATTAGAAGTAGGTCTCAATCATCAACTCAGAATAACGAAATAATAAGATGGCAACAGATGCCTATTATCATGCACCAAATATGATCTTAGCAGCACGAATGAAAAGTACTGACACTTGCAAGAATAGAAGCAGCGGCAGCAGCAGCGGTAGCTGCAGTTGTAATACAGCAATAGTAGTGGACATAGCAACGGTGTTGGAAGAGCTGAAAATAACTATTTCTATTAAGACAGCATCGCAGATTTTACAAGTCAATATGTTATTCAGAAGTTTTATTATGTGCTCTTAAAACGTTTAACTGTTTAAGTGTCTGTTTATATCTGTCCTCTTTAAATCGAATATGTTAAATATTTTTTTGCAATATTGGAAAATACTTTGGAAAAGAAAGCTTTCTTTATCATATAAAACATTTGATCTAAAAAATCCAACAAAGAAAAACGTATAATTGATTGTTCGATAATTAATATAAGAATCTATTTTCAATGGCACAACAATATTCTCTTGGGAATTCGTCCTCCCAACAGATCTTTTTTAAATAACAGTTTAAGGGAAAGTTCGAGTTAAGATTTGTCAGAGTTCAGTATGTACAAACATAAGTAAAGAGGCGCGCTTAATCCAACGGTTATCGTCGTAAGAAATGGAATTAATCGGTAACTCAAGCTCAAACCCTCAATGAGTTTTTTTTTTAGTCATATGCTTTGGAAAGGCATGACCTTATCTATTCTCACTCTAGCTATGGGCAAATAATAATGCAAACTGGGTTATTTAGCCTTGGTTAGGCAACCAGTCAAGGAGAAGGAAAACTGAATTCAAAGAAGCTATACTCCGCTTAAAAATGGGCTCTGTGTCACATTTTGCTCGTGGTGGAACGGTTGGGTTATTACAAACATTAATCTCGGTTCATTTAAAATCTAATCTTATATTTGTCAGTGTTATTTTACAGTCATTTAAATCGTATAAACGTATTTGCTGGAATTGCCGAAGCCTATTCTTCCATAAACATACTTTTATAATGTCTGAGTTCATTCGGAACCAGCGCGCCATGACGTAAAAGCAATCATTAACGGATGGATAAGAAAATATCAGCTTAGTTCAAGGGTGCCTTTCTCACAGGCTCTACTGGCTTCGCCGAGTTGAGTTAATCGCTTGGCGTCTAAGGCGTCCCAGAAGGGAAATGGCAACGGGATCAAGCATTTTTTTTCCAATGGCCATGCATGACTTTCAATTCGTGTGTGCCCCTCTCTAAAATGATTACATGTCAAATCTGTCTAGGAGGAAAGCAGGGTTTGCTTAAGGTACTATCAATACTGGGCAATCGCTCACTGCTTTCAAGTACAAAGGGCAGTTGTCATGTCAGAGACAGTCGGACCTTCCAAAATACAAATGGAACGATAGAAAAAATGATTTAGATAGATAAAATGTCGTGTGGTCAAGAGTCTTGCCAGTTCAGCTTTTCCTTTTCCCAGATCTGTTTACGGTCTTAACCTTACTTGATGTTCGCGCCAGTTGATTAACGTAAGCTTGGTTCCAGGGGATCTCCCTGCAAGGCAGCAGCTGCTCCTTCGCCTAAAAAAGGCAACGGCTGGGTTGATTGTCCGATACCTGAGGCCTAAAAGAAAATCTGAGCAATTTTTAAAACTCTCATGACGCAGGTTCATTTCCTGTGCACCCCCCATTAAACTGACCGTGAGTCACATTTTGACCTCGTTAGGAGCCAAATGAATACACTTATTCACGGTCTTTGTGTTGACATTCATAACCGATCGCCGATTCTCCCTTATTGATATTTATTTTCCCCGCTGTAAAAATCAAATACATGATACTATACTTAAAAATCACCAAAGTCCAGATTGCCCGGAATGCCTCGACCCTAGGGCTTGGCCTGACTATGCTCTTGGATCAGTGTTGAAATAAGGCATCAAACAAAAACGTTTTACATGAATTTTTACATTTGCCATTTTGAATGGTGGAGGAAAAGCAACGAATTCAGTGCAGCTTTTTCTTATCAGCTATAACCGGTGGTTTCTCACTGGACGCTGAATGACAGCAAGTTTCTTTAGATCTTCACGTCTCTTCTTAGTAGTTTAGTCAACTTTAGCTATACTATAGTGTCAATTCTTCCTCTGATTTTCTATTAATCCAGTCTCTTCTCCAGGTTCTTGGAGATCGTTACAAGGGTTCTAACTTCGTTTGGTATCGCTATCTCCTTCATGTTCCACAAAGGTCCAGGTAGCTCTTCAATTTTTCTCTTTCTTTTGTTTTCACTTTGTGGTGTGTTAGAACAACAAAATCCGCATGATGACAAGTTCTTTGTTTCTTGATGAGGTCTGGTCTTCTAGATGAGGTCAAGTGGCCCATTTGTATATCACAATTACAAAAGATTTCATGCGTCTTATTTTCTAGTACAGATTCTGGTTTGTGCATATAGCGTTTGTCAGTATGGTCAAATTTCTGTCTTTAACACAACTTGCACAATTCCCAGTGGATCACCTTTCCCATCCAGTCATGCCTAGTCTCGTACTCCTTTTGTGCCAGTTTGATGTATTTTCTTATTATGTGATTGACCGTTTTATCTTTATCACCACGTGACCTACACTTGCTTTTCTTTTGCGTTGACATAATTAGTACTTTGGGCATTACTTTGAGCTGCTATTAATAGAGATTCAGTTTCTTTCTTCAGGTTTCTTATGCGTAACCATGTCTAGATCATCTTGTATACAATTTCCTTGGTCGCTTGAAATATCCATACATCGTTTTTCTTTGCATTTTTGTTTTCTAGATATTTTATCGTGATTTTTGTGTGATTATATAATTGGCTGCTGTATAAAATTTCTCTTTGCACTTTTTAAAATTCTTTAAGCCCATGAATTTCTGCATTCACGTTATCCTCAGTGTTGGTGAATCCTCTTCCTTTTACTTTTCTTGCTACATAGTCTATTTATATCATCTCTTGGGTATAAGGCTTTATTTATCATGTTCCTAGACCCATTCTTTGTCAGTTTGCTACATTTACTCATTATGTAATAGACTGTTTCCTCTTTCTGCTGCCACGTAGCCATTTCGTTCTATTGTCAATATTTCTGAGCGCCTCTATTCTCTCGATTAGGAAGGGTCTGAAGTATCTTACATAGGAGGCAGGTATTTATTTGTTTAAGTTCCTGGTGCGGAGTTTAGTCTCCAGTTGGTTTCATCTCTTTTTGAGGTATTCCTGTTATGTAACTGTCTCCACCAGCAACAAAGGAAGTATGGAGGCGTGATGGACAGGAGGCAGGTCGAAGTTCATCTCTACTGAAGAAATCCCGAGAAATTCGGCGTTTTAAGTTTGTCACTTACAGTCACAGAGAACAACAGAGCAGATGTGTTTTTAGAGTTTTAACGTTTTCGGATAACCTTTTTTTTGTGGTTTCGATTGAAACATTAGAATAAGTGAAGAGTTTTCCACTTGTCAATGAAAGACGGTTTGGAAGCAAAATGAGATCGCTGACCTGATTTATTAAAACATCAATAAACATGAAAATCAAATTTAAAAAATGCATATTTGTGCATTGTTTCTTGATCTAAGATCACGTGTTAACTTTTGAGTCCCTTGCTATGCTGCACTTCTTTCTGACTTTTTCCTTCATTTATCTTTGTTTGATAGTATTTGCTTTTAATATTCCTAGGTAATTGTAGTGTTCTTTGTATAGTGTAGATATATACTCGTTTTCCGTCATTAGCTCGGAGAGAAGAGACGAAAGAAGGATTAATCGAGTTTCTAGTACGAAGAGACTGATTAAGATGAGGGAATTAATTAAGAGTTGAATTGATTCAGTGAAAAGGAAGGACAAGGATCGATCCCTAAGTTCAGCCGCAGTTAACAATAAAAATTGAGAATAAGCCAGATTCTCTATTAAAAGATCCTAGAATGAACTGTTGAAGGGTGACTTCAAAAAATAACTGAACTAGAGAAAGGAATTCAGTGTGAACTGTGTGATCCACTTCATATAAGCTGTCTTAGAGACATATTTTAATTGGTCAAAGCCATTTGAGATGAGGCTGAACAAGAAAACCCGTAATGGGAATATTATTGGCCCAGATAACAATTCCTCTTCAGCTAATGTTTTCCTTAGTCGGCTAAGGTCTAGAACAGAATGTGGTTCAACTGAATTAGTTCAAACAAAGAGGGAAATTTTGTCATCATTTCAAACGATTAAATCTTTTTATGACTTTGTTCATCACAGGTGACAACCCAAAAGAACCCACGCTAAAAAAAACCAAAGGTAGATCAGGAATGAACGTAGAGTAGAGACACCAGAACAGCCTGTACAAGTTGGCTCGGCGGCAGGCAATTCAAACCTCATGGATTCTAGAGAAGCGTCAATTGATTCAGATAGAAGGCACTGAAGAGACAAAATTGAAAGCAGTCGCTCCAAGAGAATAGTAGCTAATACCCAACAAACTCTTGTCAGTAGTTTAATACATCACTCAATAAATCCTCAGCCTGACATATAGATGGCGCCACTAATAAAAATCAATATAATTTTTGTAAAGCCCAATCAGATTTTTAGTTTACAAATTTTAATTATTTAAGTGAAGCTACCGTTGCAAATTTTCAAAACAATGGAAAAATCTGGATTTCGTGTGTTGATAAAGCATTACTTTCTGATGGGGAAAAATACTGTTCAAGCAAAGTAATGGCTTGATAAGTGTTATTCGGACATTCATCCGTCGGAAACAACGGTTAAGATGCTGACTTTAAACGCAGTCGTGCAGATACAAATGATGCTGAACGCTCAGGTCACGCAAATTCAGCAGTTGTCCCGGACCCCCCCCCCCAAAAAAAACTCCACAAACTTATTTTGGCCGATCGTAAATTGAGGTTGCATGGGATAGCAGTGGAGTTGAAAACATCAGAAATCTGTGTATTCACCATTTTGCATGAACATTTGCCAATGAGAAAGCTGTGTTCAAAGTGGGTGGCGCGTTTGCTTACAGTTGATCAAAAACAACAATGCGTCGATGATTAAGAGCGGTTTTTTTTGCAACTGTTTCAACGCAACAAAGAGGTGTTTTTGTGTAAATATGTGACAATGGATTCAACACCACACTCCGGAGTCAAATCAGCTGTCAGCTGAGTGGACAGCAGCAGATGAAAGCCGTCTAAAGCGAGCATTTCGCAAACATCAGAAGGCAAGGTTTTGGCCTCTGAATTTTGGGATGTGCAAGTTATTTTGTTCATCGATTACCTTGAGAAAGGAAAAAACAATCAATAGCGAATATTATATAGCATTATTAGTGCGTTTGAAGGAAGAAATCGCTAAAAATGGCCACAAATGAACAAAAAAAAGTGCTCTTTCACCAAGACAATGCACCGTATCACACGTTGATCGCAATAATGGTGTAGCGCAAGGAATTTTCGTATTTTGGTTTGGCGTGCTATTTAATTCGACGCATAATTTCACCCAATCAGGATGACTTAGCCTATTCAATCCGGATCTCCTTTCCGGGCAGCAGAAATTGGGTAAGCTGCCAAACACAGTCTCTTTAGCTGAACAACGCCGTCCAGGGCAGACGTCTCACTGGCGGTTCTTCAATAGCAGCAGCAGCATGGGCACATGAGGGAACCTATCTAATTTATGGATTCCTTGCGTCTAATTTCTCTTAGACCAAGGAATCCCAGTTGAATATGAATTAGATACATTCAATACGCCACCACAGGAACAACTTTATGTCACCCCCAAAATTGGCTATGTCGATGCGATGCCTAATTCCGCTCCCGGGACCTAGCTCTCATTTCACCTCTGGGCAACATTAATGGAGACACGCACGCCTCTCCTCAAAACCACCAGACACACAAAACTCGCAGTGACTCCAAAGTTTATTTCCCCCAACAGCAAACAAGACTTTCGCTAAACTACGGCGAACACAATCCCTCGCCCGTCCTACGATACGCGCTGCTTTCTCAACTCTATGGTATCTCCATTTCGTCTCTTTACATCTTTCCTCTTCCACGAGGCTTGCAGCACAAACACAAACTACATTTTCCATGCAGTAAATAAAACCTATTCCTAAAAACATTTCGACTTCGACATCTTGAACCTTCTCTCCTTTATATACCTAACAATAATTAGCGAGGGAATTACACACTTCGCGAGGAAACAATACAACGTAAAGACACACACGCATATAACAACACTTCTCCTCGCTAACAATAACAAATATTCCTTTTCGCTAAAATGGCAAAACTACATGAATTGCACTTTGAATTGCTTCCACACCCACCCTATTCTCTAGATCTGGCCCCAAGTGACTACTAACTGTTTGCAGACATCAAATAAATGCTCCAGGGAAAGAGATTTGACTCCAGTGAAGAAGTGATATCGGAAACTGAGGTGTATTTTGAGGCCAAAGACAAATCGTTCAACAAAAAAGCATCGAATTGTTAGAGAAGCATTGAAATAAGTGTATCACTCTGGAAGGAGACAATGTTGATGAATAATGTCGAATTTTGCTTAAAAGTTGTTCTACTAGTTAGGCCTAGGACTTATTGAGTTATTTATTAAGATAGAAAAAATCTGGAAACAGTAGATAAGAGTTGGAAGATTCAGAGTTGCAGGCTGGCAACAGATCAAAGACAAGAAGAAGACAAGTAGAAGAAGAAGAAGAAGAAAGTTGACTAAAGAGTTTCCAGGCCCTAAGGTTGTTAATTCCAAAAACTGACCGATAACAACACCACCTACAGACCAAAAGGCCATAATCTCTCGATAAGTCTAATGTGTATTTAAGTCCCTTGTTATCCGTTGATTCGTCGTAAATTACCAAGTTACGTCCCTTCTTTCACCATTGCATATCATATAAAACTGACTTGTGAGAAGCTGCAAATAGCAACAATAAAAGAATGCGATACTCAGTTGTGGTTGTTGAATATCAATTTGGCTTCTTCGTCGTATTTCTAATCTGTTAGAAATTATCAACTTGATTAATATTGTGACACGTGGTGACTACAGACGCATCAACCCCGAAGTTTGGATTGAAGGATTATCGACTCTAAGTGTCTCTGCCCGTGACCGAGGATACTGTCCGTACTGTTGTTGTCCAGAGTTCCTCATCGCTATCCTCAGCTCATGGTGTTACAATGGCACAGTTAGATAATGCATTCTTTTCAACTAGACGTACTGATATAAGTATAACTGGTTCACCTTTACAAGTTTTAATACAATAAAACGAAGGTAAAAATGACTGTATATGTCCATAGATATCTTTCATTAGTCTTGAAACTTTTTTGGTCGTTGTGTAGCTACTTATGTAGTGTATCCTGGGAAGAAATAACCCGGTAGAACCCTCATCCCTCTCCAGGTCTACAATTAGCTTAAATTCAGAGTTTTCCTTCTCCTATACCGGTTGCCATATCAATGTTAAAGGGTCTAGTCTGCCCAACTATTTACGCATAGATGGAGGGAGAATAGTTGGATACATACCGTTTTCAGGGGTATTATCGTTATGTGAGATTCAAACGGTTTCGTTCAGGATTTGAACTCGGATCACCAAGTCTCCTTTCCTCGAAAATAGCCCACATAAATATGAATTTAGTTGGGAGTGTCCCCGTGGCCTATTTAGGAGAGTCCTTGTGGCGTAGTGGCTAACGTGCTGGACAATGACTTCGTAGTAAGCGCGTTCAAACTCTAATCGCGCAATTACGTTCACTTTCGGACCAATACCCTCGGGAAAGGTATGAACCTCCTTATCCCTCGCCAGTTATTAGTTAAATAGTATCACTGCTGTTCTTTTTCAAGGGTGTTTTTGGAATTAAATAATCACTGAAGGTTGATATGCCATTTGTGGAGGTGCCGGTGGTATAATGGTTATCGCCGTAGGAAATGGACACGGTGACACGAGTTCAAATCCTGGACGAGACTAATTGCATTTCACATAGCACTAATACCCTTGGGAAAGGTATGAATCTAATTATTCTTCCTCCACCTATGGGTAAATTGTTGGACAGACTAGGTTTTTCAGCCTTGGTGAGGCAACTAATCTAGGAGAAGGAAAACTCTGAATTCAAACCTGTTAAACTCCGCTTAAAAATTGACCTTGTGTCATATCCTGCCCGAGCGGAGGGGTTGGTAAATATGGATAAAAACAAAACAAAAAGAAAACAAAAACAAGAAACCAAAGCAACTATATCTAGAATGGGTGACATTTTTACATGGTTTCTTTCCAAGAATTTTATTTGTAAAACGATGGTGAATATTAAAAATGGAATCATTTCATACTGTGTATTATTTTCTACAGTTTAGATAAGCTTTTCTGCAATGTGTTTGAATTATTTGTGTAATATATAGGCCGAGGGATTTCGGTTTATGCCTTTGGGTTTAGTTAGGGTGAGAACCTTTCGGCTAGGCGCATGGGTTAGTTGGGCGCAACATTAACACAGGTGTTCACGCGCACGCGCGGGGACCGGACGGACGTGTCACTCAGAGATGTTATAATAGCCCGAGATGGGAAACAGGGTTACACAGTGCGAGTGACGTCACGCACCGGAAGCGTGCGGAGGATTTGGGGAGATTTTGAAAAAGTCAGTTAGTTGAGACTGGACACCAAACGAGACGGTTGACTTTCGCTTGCTCGCGGAGACCTTTGTGGCGGGTACCACACGAGTTGGGGGGCGGGGCAAATGAAAAAGCCAGAATAGAAAGATTGTGCCTCTCTCCTTATGTCGAAGAACCTTTAAACTTAAAGGCAATAAAAAGTTTCGTACCTGAACAAAGAAGTCGTTACGTGTTTTTCGAATTTCGAGATCCTATATTCTATGTATATATGTAATGAACGTCCCATGTACATTTCGCATATTCGTGTATATGGCTATGGTACATTTGTAGATTTGGTTCAAGAGACTGAGATTTATTTATTTATTCATCTATTTAGTTATTATTCTTCACTTTAAATTATGTACTTATTTTATTTTGATGATTTTATAAGATTATATTTAGAGAAATACTTAATATTTGTACATGACTATCTGCATCTTTATTTTTCTTTCAAAATTACACAGAAGAAGTAAATTTTGCAATAATTACAGCACACGTCTTTATAGTACAAAAAATATTCAATTAAGTGTTGCTAAAATTTGTTAAGATAATAAAATGTATCAGTTACCTTTTACTAAAATTAACCTTATCAAATAAATATCTACAGTAGACGTTTCAATCTTAAAATAGTAAATATTGTATTTCAAAATCAAAAGATATTTGCCACAAGGAAGTTATTGAATCTTTAGCAACTGGTGGAAGTTGATTTATAGGAATTTAGTGAAGTTGATATGGAAGGTCAAACGTGGAAGGATATGGGATTTATAATTTTTGGCATTCGGCAATGTAAAATAACTAAGATAAAGATTTTGGCCTCGGTCTTGGAAAATCCATCTTTATGTTGGTCAATCTGAGATACTTTGAACTGACTTGTTGTATGAATATACAACTATACAAACTACCTACATTTAAAGAAACGTTGTCAATTTTGCAAAAATAAATATAAAACAGTCATAGAGATGAAATTTGAAAATTAAATGAAAATATGTATCAATAGTTGTTGGCCGACCGTAGTCGAGGGCGTCCCGAAGGCTCCCTTTTCAATAGCTACTGCCCTGAGCTTTTCTTGGGTTGATCCACCTTATCCTAGATACGTACCTTATAATGCTGAGTGTTAAGCAAGGCGGTATCAAGTACTATTTTTTTGAGTCTTTGGTATGACGCGACCTGGGATTGAACCCCGGTCTCCCAGGCCATTGGCGAACACTCTACCCACTAGGCCAATGGGCTGATAAGAGAAACAGATACACGACAGAACTTAATGACTTTAAGAGAGAGAGAGAGAGAGAAGTTGTCTACTTACTATGACAAAGCTCCGGGCATGGCATGATGACCCTCCCTCGTTGGCATTTGGGAAAGAAAATGGCGCAAGTGAAGTGAAGTATGGTGGTTCCTATACAGCTATAACGCAAAGCTGCATCCAGGAATTGTTCCATCATTGACATGGCTTGTTCTTGATTATAGGTATTCATTTGAGCATCCATTCGTGTGAAGTTGTAGCCGTAGTTCAGACACGGTTCATGTATGATTACGTGACAGTTGGCCGTTTCCGCTGAAAATAACAGAAAACAGTTTCTTTTTAGATATGACTAGAACAAATATAAAAATATGGAGAAAAAAATAATTAAATTTATAACAATAAATCTTTAAAATTTTGCATGTAAGTGTCGTATAGTGGCTCGTACCACGTTACTTCCAGTATTGTGGGAGTATAAAAAACGCCGTGTCTCTTAAGCTAGAGAGACAGAGACAGAAGACAGAAGCAGAGATAGAAGAGCTCTGAAAGGACGTCGATCAGTAGTAAGACCAACTTCGGACGTAACACCTACAGCGAGAAACTTATAATACTAATCGGACAGTACCACTTGAGTTAATAAATAATTAACTCTGTTTCACTGTGTATCGGTTTCTTACCACGATACCACTGCATCTCGGTAGAAGAGTAAGATCCCTCCCTCAACGAGTGTCCGGGATAAAATATGAAACCATCTGAAGACCAGATGGAGATTTGGGGAATGTGGAGTATCCTTTCATTGCCATTGCTCTCAGGTCAATTCTAACCCAGAGTAGTAGCGCCTGATAGGGTCCTATCTATGGGTCAAATAGAACAAACTATGTGTGTAAATAAATGACTGACGTTAAATTGTGACGGTTATATAGCAATACTTGAAGCCATTTAATTGGATATATTAAAAATATGAGAAATAGTGGAAACTCTTTAGAACATAACATTGCCAGGATCTGCAATGATACTGAGAAAGGTCCTGGTCATTCAAAACATCGTAATTCAATTACCTGCAATGACCACAAGAAATCTTATGTGAGCATATGAACGCAATAATAATAATGATAATTATTGTTGTTGTTGTTGTTATTGTTGGTGGTGGTGGTGCGCTTGGAATGGTTCCCAAAAGCTGGCAAAGGAAACTGGAAGAATTTGAAATCAGACAAAGAATCAAGACCATACAGATTATAGCATTGTTAAGATCGACTAGAATACTGAGAAGAGTCCTGGAAACTCTAGTGAAAAGCCACCAGTTAAAACTGGTGTGAAAAACTTGCAGGAAGTGAAAAAATAATGCAAACTGAATCTCCATTGAAGACACAGAGATATAATTTGGAGTTTAAAAATGTACAATGCCATTAAGAATAAAGGAAGACGAGAAACGACAGAAAGAATATAACTATTTAATCGGGAAAGCATAAAAAAGCTTGAAAAAAAATACCAGGAAATATTGAAAGTAGACCCAATCAAACAAAGATAAATGAAAGAAAAAGTTAAAAAGGAATACCTCAAAAGGACAAGAAAACTACTAGAAAACAAACCCTGCTGCAAAAATTTAATCAAACAAATAAATGCCCTGAAAATCTCCTTTGTTTAGATACCCTGGACCCTTCTTAAGCTTGATAAGACAGGGGCTCATAAACATTGACCACAAAATGAGAAAATCGATGGCAATGCACAAGGCCATCATGAATATACAACAAGAAAAGAAGTAGGAAAAGGACTTATCAGAATTGAGGATTATGTAGATATGGCAACTCAAGAATTCGAAGAATATACAACAAAGAGCAAAAAGAGATTAACTACAGCATCAAAGAAATAGCATATGAAATGCGCTAGACATGGTTACGCAGAGGAAACTTAAAATGAGAAACGGAATTACTATTAACATAACAAGTAATTATGAAAAATTAGAATAGACTCAGAAAAATATCAAGAGTACGATATATATATATATATATATATATATATATATATATAGAAAGAGAGACAGACAGACCGGCTAGAATACTGAGAACAGTCCTGGTGACCAGAGGAAACTTGCTTTCACTCAGACACTAGTGAAAGACCACCAGCGTTAGCTGGTGTGAAAAGTGAAATAATAAGAATTCAACTCTAGCTTTTTTTTTTCAATTTCAAAAATAACTTCTCCTACTCACGCTCTTCAGTCTTTCCAAGAAACTGTGTCAACGATGTTTGTACTGTAGACATAGTTGATAGAAAACTTGTTTCACCCTCCACTTTCTCTGCATCTGTCAACATCAACGAACTGTCATTATCCGTGGAGCTTTTGTTAGTTGCTATATCAACAGTGGATGCTGTTACATCTATCCAAGTTTCTGTTGTTAAAATAGACGTGTCCACTGACTCAGTGACGTTCTCCAAAGACACAGAAAGTGTCATTTCTTTTGATTGGTTAGCCTGATCAGTGTCTAGCTTTGATTGGTCAGCCTGATCAGTGTGTAGTTTTGATTTGTCAGCCTGATCAGTGTCTAGCTTCGATTTGTCAGCCAGATCAGTGTCTAGCTTTGATTGGTCAACCTGATCAGTGTGTAGTTTTGATTTGTCAGCCTGATCAGTGTCTAGCTTTGATTGGTCAGCCTGGTCAGTGTGTAGTTTTGATTTGTCAGCCTGATCAGTGTCTAGCTTTGATTGGTCAGCCTGATCAGGGTGTAGTTTTGATTGGTCAGTCTGATCAGTGTGTAGTTTTGATTTGTCAGCCTGATCGGTGTCTAGCTTTGAATTGTCAGCCTGATCAGTGAGTAATTTTGATTGGTCAGCCTGATCAGGATGTAGTTTTGATTGGTCAGTCTGATCAGTATGTAGTTTTGATTTGTCAGCCTGATCAGTGTCTAGCTTTGAATTGTCAGCCTGATCAGTGTGAAATTTTGATTGGTCAGCCTGATCAGTGTGTAGTTTTGATTGGTCAGCCAAATCAGTGTCTTGCTTTGATTGGTTAGCCTGATTAGTGTGTAGTTTTTGTGTACTTTTCCCGTTAACCTCATTCACGTTGTTATTTTTGCTATTATTTCTGTCTGTATCATTCCAGTCATTAGTTGAAACATTTATTGTGGTTATATCATTGTTAATGTCTTCAATATTGGTAATTGAGGTTGTTTCTTTCTCTTCTACCTCTTTATATTTATTTGTAGTGTCATTAGATCCAACGGCCAAGCTTTTTCTACCACTTGTTTCAATTGCTGTCTTATTCTTTTTTATTGATTCATTGGTCTTGGTCTTTGGCATTATACTACTTACAACATTACTTTGATTGAAATCTCTTTCAGTGAAATTGAGTAAAGTTAGAGGAGGTGATGGCAACCAGTTTACATTCCAAATTGGTTCTGATTTATTGGAAATAGAAGTTTCAAAGTTTTCGATGTCGACTTGATGAACCAATGATTTATCGTTTGCATTTTTTTGTTCATTGAAATCTCCTTTAGAAACTGAAAAATCTTTTGCGTTTCTTTCATCATTTGGATTCTCCGGTTTTTCTTTTTTGTCCTCCATGTTTGATTTTTGTATTTTACTCTGAGAAAATTTTCCATAATTTTTTTTCCATTTTGACTTTCGCCGGTCAAGAGGATATGTGTTTTCTAAATTCAGCACTATGTTAGCAGATCGAATTTCTGAAAATAAAAAAGAAAACTGTGAAACATTGATAAAATAAAGATTTAGATTATTCTCGAAAATACATATTGAGTATTCACTACTTTTCGTCAAAACTGAAAAGATTTTTCTCTTTGTCACAATATTTTCTAACTCAATCGTCCTGTAACCTAGTTGGATTGTGGAGGCACTAGTCATGTAGCGTATCTGAGGTAGAAATAGCTTGGTGCAGCCCATCCCTCTCCAGGTCTACAACTGGTGAGAATTCAAGAGTTATCGTCGTAGGAAATGGACTCGGCAACGCGAGTTCAAATCCTGTATTTCACATAGCGTATATACTATTTGGAAAGGTATACATCCAATTATTCTCCCGCCAGCTATGAGTAAATAGTAGGGCAAACTGTGCTCTTTAATTTTGGTATAGCAAACGATTTAGGAGAAGGAAAACTATGAATTCAAACCAGTTTTAGACCTGGAGAGTGATGGACTCCACTAGGCTATCCCTACTCAAGACATGCTTCCTGAGTAGCTTACAAATCCAGTAAACGAGGAGCAGAAAAGATCGCGGCACCCGGTTCAAAACTACGTGTAACATTTAAAAATCTAAAAATATTTAAATTCCGAAACTTGTTGGACTTAGAATAAAATTTCTGTAAAAACAAAATTATGTATAATGTTTGCAGTGACAGTGGAAGTGGTGGAGTAGAAATATGATTAATTCTGAATCTTTATAACCAAGTGACGTGAATCAAATAATGCATAATACAATTAAAAAAAAAAAGATTTTTTTTATTTCACTTACGAAGGACTTTAATGGTGGCTGGTTTTATTTTCAGTCCAGTTGTTCTCTGTATAATTGTATTTTTTATGTAGTGAACAATCCCATCTTCGAGCGATGTCACTTTATCTGAGAGCGGGGCCATCAGGTCTAACGCAAAGTTTCTACTGACATCTTTCGGGGGAATCTTGTCCAGTGAGGCGTTGAAAAGTACCAGGAATTTGACTTTAATGCTCCCAGGGCTGTAAAAACTCATAATGAAGGAAAAATGAGTGAATAATGAAAAACAGAGCAAGAAATAGGTTTTCACCAGAGCAAATAATAGTTAAAATTAATCCTTAACGAAAAAACAAATATTTTTAGGACATCGTCCCAATTAAACAAAAAAAAAAGAAGTTAAGAAAGAAATTAAAATTGAAAACAAAAAATATACAAGCACTGAAGTAAAATACACAGAAACAAATAAAAAGATATACCAACGGTAAAAAAAAAATAATTAATAAATAATTTGATAAGAATGAACAAAAAAACAAAAAAATTTAAAGTAAAGAGAAATTAATATAAGAGAAACAAAAATGATTATCAATATCATAATGTAAATATGCAAAAAAGAAATAACTATAACTATACATATATATATATGTGTGTGTGTGTGTGTTTTCTTTCAAAGAATCTTAACTTTTGTAGGGAGGAGTATGTGGAAACCTGAGACGCGATCTGGGTGTTTGGAGAATATTACAGAGTAAAAAAGTAAGATGAAAAATAGATTGAAGGTTTTGTTTTGGAAAAATGTGAACAAATGAAAATATTTTAGTGGAAAGCAAGAATTACGGATATAATGGATATGTTCGAACATTGATAGGAACAGATCAAAGTTTCAATCCCTACTGAGGCATCTTTGTGAAATAGTTTGAAATCATATGAGCGGTTACATGACATTTGAAAGTTCTCGTTTCTGAGCTTGTTAAGTGGAATTTTGGGACTGACTGATTTAGGGCTTAAGCTAAAAGCCCTCCACCCCCGCATGGAACGAGGGTGATGTCATATAAATGATAGAATGACTCTATTCTTTCATCGGCAAAAAAAAAAGGAGAAAGAAAAAAAATCACGTATTTCTTTTTATGAGATTGGTCCATAGAAATGTAATATCGAAATAAAGGTGAGTTGATTTTCGAGACATTGTTAGTCGTTTTTTCTTTCCGTCAAGGTCAAGTGACAACCTGTGAATCCAAGTAACAACAGCAGCAAGAAAAACAGTTAGTTTCTTGCCTAGGGATTTTAAAATTAAAGCTATTTTGCTCTCTGAACAATAAAATAAAGGAAAATAAAATAAAATTAAACAAAATAAAATAAAGTTAAGAAAAAAGAAAAGAAGGTTTTCACTGGTCGTAGTTGATATGGTACTTATTTAGCTTTCCATCAAGCCAAAATGTGACACAAGGTCATTTTAATGTGGGCTCATAGTTGATATATCAGTCATTTAAAAAATTTATACAACTTAAACTTTATGTATTGTGTAGTGGCTGGAAGAATGTTATTCAGGGACGTTTTTATAAAGTGACACCGCCGTCTCATAAATACGCATATTTGCACGCTCACACACGTGCTATGCAAATATGACTATACAGCACACATATAGAAGAAACATAAGCGGCGATCAACTGCAGTACAGGTTAGTCCACTAGAAGGTACCGTCACGTACGAACTATCAACGCTGCCGACCTCAGCCAACTCAATATGCATGACCTTATCAATCGGATATTGTTCAAGAGTGGTAAAATAGGAAAAATCGGATATTGTTCAAGAGTGGTAAAGTAGGAAAAATTAGAAAATTCTTGGAAGATGTCACCTGATTTTATCTGGTCTAAAAAGTTTTCTTGTAAGATCATGGTTTGTCGATGTACAATTTTGCATGACTATGACCTCTTGTAAAAAGATCAGATTAAGATCGAATGTTCTAAAAGAATTTTTATAAAGATCTTTAAATTATCTGATCTCTTTTGTCAACAGGTTGAAATGGTCAGTTTGAATGTTACAAAAGAATGTTAGTATTTTTATGAAGACAGTTCAATAAATTCGTCATTGACATGGTTGACTCTTTATCTGACTCTTTAATTCGGTGATATTCAATCTATATGATTGATTAGAAAGCATAGGGTTAAGTGCACTGAGAAAGGAGAAAATATTGAAAAATTGATATTTGTTGTGTAAAATGCTTTTTTTCCTTTTAAGGCAAAAGACTTATTGATATTGCTACGTATGTCTTTCTTTTCCTGTTAAAAGAATATTGTAAAAGTTTGCTAGCATTTTTTCCTGGAAAATACCTACCTAAATTCTAAAACTTCTGTCCGCAAATAATGATGATTATATTGTCCGTATACAAAGTCCATCTGAAATACAAAACAAAAAATCTTCTTAGATAAAAATTTATTCAAGAGGAAAAGACAAAAATTAAGAAATTATTTCATTATATGGAAACGAATTGTTATGTTACTTACTCTATGGATAGTATAAATGGAGGATTGTTTGTGGTGAATATTAATTGATGGAATTATTTAAAACATCTAATTATTATTCAGCAAGGCAGTTTTGGATGTCAATGTACGAAAAAGCTCTGATTCCCTCGCTACAAATGGCTGGGGTTGATTAGCCATCAAATTATTTTGGGGAAACATCGATTTTAGTAAAACAATGAAAATTTACCGAATTTCTAACAAGAAATGGAGTTTGAAAAATGACATTAATCTGATTAGAATCGAAATGTACAACATATCGATTTATAATCGGAAATCGAACATGTATTTTCAGGTGGCCAAATGATAAAAATAAATACAATATTTTTTTATTGGTTGATTTTAACAGTATATCAACTCATGTAGGGTTATTTTATGCCAACAGGTTAGGGAATCGCGTTCATTGTACATAGTCATGTTTTTTTGTATAGTTGTTTCTTAAGAACTTGTTTTGTTTTTGTTTTTTTTCTTGCATACGGTTTTGTCAATGAATGATTTTAAAACTGATCCATCGTCAATGAATGATTTTTAAACAGATCCATCGTGATCAATCGATAGGATCCTAACTGGTGCTACCTCTGCGGATCAGAGTGAACCTGGGAGTAATAGCAATGAAAGACTAATCAATACTCTTCAGATCTCCAGAACTGGAGCCTCACCATCAGATGCAGTTTACTGTCATACCAAGGTTAATAATAATTCTTTGGTTTGTTTTTATGGCTTATCAACCATTGTAGGTTATTTATTGAAATGGAAGTTTTACTTAAGGAGTTATCATCTGTAGTGGTCACCTTAATGACTTCCGTGAAAGTGTTTTATTCAGTTATTTGCTATATTGTGTGTGCAAATTATATTGTCTTCAGCAACACCAAAAGAGTTTAAGCATTTATTTTAACTTTAAAGGTTTTACATTTCAACTCATTACAGTATATATAGGGGTGTCCTTGTGGTGTAATGGTTAAAGCGATGGACTGCGGAATCGTAGTAAGCGAGTTCGTACTCCAGTCGCACTATTACGTTCACTTTCGGGCAAATTCCCCTAAGAAAGGTATGAACCCCCTTATCCTCCCAGCTATGGGTTAAATAGTACCACTACTGTTCTTCTAGGAAAATGGCTTTGGCATTAAATGGCCTAAAAAGGTTGATATGCCATTAAACAAAAGAAACCAAACCATCATTGCAGTATAGATAAAAAGAAAAAAAAAATTTTAAATATCTTTACCGATTGTATGAAGCGTTTTCTTGTTGATTTGAAAGACTCTGATGATTGGTTCCTAAGATTTTTATTCCAACGTTCCAAAAGCGAAAGTTCACACAAAAATGCAGTCATATCTGAATTGAAAAAAAATTCTTTGTATAGCTATGATTAATGAGGTTTTATTTTATACGGTTTGGAATTTGGTATGAATTTTATTTTATAACTAATGACAATTCACATTTTCAGTTTTATTTTTATGATTTCATTTAAGTACAAAAGGGAATTCCGCATTAATATTGTAATTTTATCGAATATTAAAGCAGTTTTAACATTGTTCTTCAAAATGTCGAAATAAAAAAATTCTCGAATTTTGATAAGAAAAACCATTTCGAAAAATTCACAATTCAACCGACAGTTGCAATATCTTTATATATAAAAGATAACTTATTATTGATGAATTAAAGTTTACTCAACCGTATTCCAAAACTGATATCTTTATTTAAACTCAGACATTATAGGATAGAAATATAACATTTGTAACAAATTGAAATGATATAAATTAAAGTGAAACTATTCAATATATACAGTTCCATGCATTCTGAAGATCTAAAGAAGGTTTGATGAGAAAGGACAGGGTTGAAAGTATGGTGAGAAAGGACAGGGTTGAAAGTTTCATGAGAAAGGCCAGAGCTGAAAGTTTGGTGAGAAGGGACAGGGGTGAAAGTTTGGTGAGAAAGGACGGGGCTGAAAGTATAGTGAGAAAGGACAGGGTTGAAAGTTTGGTGAGAAAGGACAGGGTTGAAAGTTTGATGAGAAAGGCCAGGGTTGAAAGTTTGGTGAGAAAAGACAGGGCTGAAAGTATAGTGAGAAAGGACAGGGCTGAAAGTTTGGTGAGAAGGGACAGGGGTGAAAGTTTGGTGAGAAAGGATGGCGCTGAAAGTATAGGGAGAAAGGACAGGGTTGAAAGTTTGATGAGAAAAGCCAGGGTTGAAAGTTTGGTGAGAAAAGACAGGGCTGAAAGTTTGGTGAGAAAAGACAGGGCTGAAAGTATGGTGAGAAAGGACAGGGCTGAAAGTTTGGTGAAAAAGGGGAGGGCTGAAAGTATGGTGAGAAAAGAAAGGGTTAAAATTTTGGTGAGAAAATACCAGGGCTGAAATTATGGCGAAAAAGGCCAGGGCTGAAAGTTTGGTGAGTAGAGACAGGGCTGAAAGTATGGTGAGAAAGACAGAGCTGAAAGTATGGTGAGAAAAGACAGGGCTAAAGTTTGGTGAGAAAATTCCAGGGCTGAAAGTATGACGAGAAAGGACAGGGCTGAAACTTGAAGTGCATTTGAATGTTGACTGAAGTTGACTTTTCTAATTAGTTGTAACCAGATAACAATGATTATCATGAGATAAGAAATATCAGTTTAAGCATAAAAGAATAATCTATTTGCGTTGATCTTTTATGGAATATTTGCCACAATGTTTGTATAAAACATGAACGGCGACTACGAAAAATTTATCATTTTCTCCTAAAAAATTTAATGGGAAATTGAAGTAGATGAAATATATCCTTACCCAACTGAAAGTTATGTAAAAAGATGTCTACTTAGCTTATATTAGATAACTTTGCACTGATTGGGGTGGAAAGATTATATCGCACCAAAATTTTGGCTTTTATCCAAGCACAAAACTAAACGTTTTGTAACAGTGGGGGATATATTTTAAAAAAATCAAAACCAACTCGTTTTATAGATAATTAGGTATGTAAGGGGATGCTGATATACGGAATTAAAAAAACAAAACAATCAACTTCTTTTTAAATTTAAAATCCTTGAATTGTTCCAACTTCAAATAAAAAAAAGTGCCATTTACTCATACTCACTTCCCTTATCGTTAATATGTGTAAATTGTACATCTGAAAAAAAAATAAAAGAAAAAAAAAAAGTAAAAACATTAATTTTATAATGTCAGGATGACATCAAAATCAGTATAAACAAAAGAAAACAAAAAAAAAAAAAGAAATAGATATTCGTAATTTGGTTTCATTGTTTGTTATTATCTATTGTTATTATTTATTGTTATTATTTATTGTTATTATCTGTTGTTTCAGTGGATTAACTCAATTTGCCATTTTCAGGGAAATAACAACAGGAAATGAATTTTATTTGATCTCAATTCTTATAAATATTTGAACTGATAATTTATTTCTAATTAAATGATTTTGTGAAACAGGAAACATTACACAGAAAAACTTAATTATTGAAATCAATATAAAAAGGTACAGTGTAACCCGGATATAAGATAGTTACCGGGACATGATAATAAGTCTCTTATATCCGGGTTTGGTCTAATTTGTTTAGGTAACACAGGCCCTAATTTGGGACCAGAGACAATCTCTCTTATACCAGGGTTTCTCTTATATCAGGGTCACACTGTATTAGGTTGCTTCGTGGTGGTGGAGATATTTAGTTGAGTCTCCACTCACTATGGGTTAATATCAGCATTTTGTATATCCATGATATACTAACATTAGATAAACGAAAAGAAAGACAAGCTCATTTACTCATGCAGAAACATTTAATATATATATATATATATATATATATATATATATATATATATATATATATACCTAATATATATATATATATATATATATACTTTTTTTTTAATTCAAAAAATTTAAAAAATTTAAATATTCACTCATGAATAGTTTCTTGTCCTGATGGAATTACTCCCAACTCCGGTTTAACTGGACCAAAGAATACTATATATATATATATATATATATATATATACCTAATATATATATATATATATATATATACCTAATATATATACCTAACATCTAATATATATATATATATATATATATATATATATATACCTAATAAACATGGTAGTAGTATTGAAAAGAATATAAAAAGGTCTCCCAAAAGTTAGTAATATGCATATATTGTTCTATGAACAAGCAGTATATAAAAGGGGGTAAAAATGGAAAAAGGCTTACTTGAGATTGATGGATAATAAAATGGTCATAGCTATGTTGGCTTTACTGTTGAATGGAAGCGCAGGAGACAATGTCTCTATTGTTCAAAGAGCAGACAAAAGAATGTGAGAATGGTTTTCTGATTTCGTCAAGTGACATTCCACGAGGCCCCCAATTGTCACCCCACTCTTTAAGGGAGTTAATTACTTATTATTTCCCTTCAGGTACGTGCATTTAAAACTGTTTGTGCTTCTGGATGTTAAATTTCTGGATTTTTTTGTTGTTGATTGAACCAAGTTTTCAAATTAAAAAAAAAGGTCGTTTTTTTCTTTCTAAAATTTTGTAAAGAAATTATCAAAGAGATTAAAAACAAAGTCCATATTACTACTTAAAAGGATTAGCAAACAAGCAAGTTGATTTGGGTACTCCTGCTTGAAATCATTAATAGCTCTGCAATCTTAGGCAATAAAAAAAGGTTTGTATTTGTTTAAATACTTATGATCAGTACTTTCTATGGTATTAATGTGTATGATCCTATAGAAAAACACATTTTCTCTGGCTTACTCAATAGTTTTCTCGATGCAGTTCTGCTCAAAACATTCTTCTTATTGTTTATCAATTTTTTTCATTGCTCTCAGCAGATCTTCTTACGAGTGCGAAACAGCAACAATTTCATTCAATCTTTATTTGACAGAAAATTAAACTTCTACCCAAACATTGCAGTTCTCTACAAAATGTGTACAGATAAGTTATAACTACACAACGCCACATTAACATTTTGCAGTAAATATTCAACAACCAACGAAATCTACTCTCACACTGACAATCTCCATCAATCAGTGTAACCACTATCATTCTTTTTTTCTGACTTTATTTCTCTATAAAACATTTTCAACTGATATTCTAACACCTCTTTAATAGAATGTAACTTTAGTAGCAGTGAGCAGGTGAGAGGTATGTCTTAGAGCTGTAGTCATACCATTTTAGTTCCCCTTGTGGGGTAAAATGCTGAATACCGTGGGTTTGTGTTTGAAACATTTAAAATGATGACATTGCGTAGCCGTTTCGCTCACTTGTGATTATTTAATCAGGGGCTATCTGAAGTTGTGCTTTCAGGTTTTCCCAGATAAAATCTTGAAACGTAAGCAAAAGACGAACCTGAAAGATTTTATTTGTCGTGAAATCGCAGCAATACAAAAGGTGCTGAGAAAGCGATCGCAGCTGAACTTCAGGCTGAGGTCTCAAAAGTACATTGTTCGAGAGGTCAAGTATTTTGACGATTTAATCTTTAGTTTGGTTTTATGGCATTAAGACGATTTAATCTTTGGTTTCAGTTGGTTTAGTTTGGTTTTGTGGTATTAAGACGATTTAATCTTTGGTTTGGTTGGTTTAGTTTGGTTTTATGGTATTAAGACGATTTAATCTTTGGTTTAGGTTGGTTTGGTTTTATGGCATTAAGACGATTTAATCTTTAGTTTGGGTTGGTTTGGTTTGGTTTTATGGCATTAAGACGATTTAATCTTTGGTTTCGGTTGGTTTGGTTTTATGGCATTATAACGATTTAATCTTTGGTTTCGGTTGGGTTGGTTTTATGGCATTAAGACGATTTAATCTTTAGTTTGGGTTGGTTTGGTTTGGTTTTATGGCATTAAGACGATTTAATCTTTGGTTTCGGTTGGTTTGGTTTTATGGCATTTAAACGATTTAATCTTTGGTTTGGGTTGGTTTGGTTTTATGGCATTAAGACGATTTAATCTTTGGTTTCGGTTGGTTTAGTTTGGTTTTGTGGTATTAAGACGATTTAATCTTTGGTTTCGGTTGGTTTAGTTTGGTTTTATGGTATTAAGACGATTTAATCTTTGGTTTCGGTTGGTTTGGTTTTATGGCATTAAGACGATTTAATCTTTAGTTTGGGTTGGTTTGGTTTGGTTTTATGGCATTAAGACGATTTAATCTTTGGTTTCGGTTGGTTTGGTTTTATGGCATTAAAACGATTTAATCTTTGGTTTCGGTTGGGTTGGTTTTATGGCATTAAGACGATTTAATCTTTAGTTTGGGTTGGTTTGGTTTGGTTTTATGGCATTAAGACGATTTAATCTTTGGTTTCGGTTGGTTTGGTTTTATGGCATTAAAACGATTTAATCTTTGGTTTCGGTTGGTTTGGTTTTATGGCATTAAGACGATTTAATCTTTGGTTTCGGTTGGTTTAGTTTGGTTTTGTGGTATTAAGACGATTTAATCTTTGGTTTCGGTTGGTTTAGTTTGGTTTTATGGTATTAAGACGATTTAATCTTTGGTTTAGGTTGGTTTAGTTTGGTTTTATGGTATTAAGACGATTTAATCTTTGGTTTGGGTTGGTTTGGTTTAATGGCATTTAGACGATTTAATCTTTGATTTGGATTGGTTTAGTTTGGTTTTATGGCATTAAGACAATTTATTCTTTGGTTTGGGTTGGTTTAGTCTGGTTTTATGGCATTAAGACGATTTAATCTTTGGTTTGGATTGGTTTAGTTCAGTTTTATGGCATTAAGACGATCTAATCTTTGGTTTGGGTTGGTTTAGTTTAATGGCATTAAGATGATGTAATCTTTGGTTTAGGTTGGTTTAGTTTTATGGCATTAAGACGATTTAATCTTTGGTTTGAGTTGGTTTGGTTTTATGGCATTAAGACGATTTAATCTTTGGTTTGGGTTGGTTTAGTTTGGTTTTATGGCATTAAGACGATTTAATCTTTGGTTTGGGTTGGTTTAGTTTGGTTTTATGGTATTAAGACGATTTAATCTTTGGTTTGGGTTTGTTTGGTTTAATTGCATTTAGACGATTTAATCTTTGGTTTGGGTTGGTTTGGTTTTATGGCATTAAGACGATTTAATCTTTGGTTTGGGTTGGTTTAGTTTGGTTTTATGGTATTAAGAAAATTTATTCTTTGGTTTGGGTTTGTTTGGTTTGGTTTGGTTCTATGGTATTAAGACGATTTAATCTTTGGTTTGGGTTGGTTTGGTTTTATGGCATTAAGACGATTTAATCTTTGGTTTTGGTTGGTTTAGTTTGGTTTTATGGTATTAAGACGATTTAATCTTTGGTTTGGGTTGGTTTAGTTTGGTTCTATGGTATTAAGACGATTTAATCTTTGGTTTGGATTGGTTTAGTTTGATTTTATGGCATTAAGACGATTTAATCTTTGGTTTAGGTTGGTTTAGTTAGGTTTTATGCTATTAAGACGATTTAATCTTTGGTTTGGGTTGGTTTGGTTTGGGTTTATGGTATTAAGACGATTTAATCTTTGGTTTGGGTTGGTTTAGTTTGGTTTTATGGCATTTAGACGATTTAATAGTTGGTTTGGATTGGTTTAGTTTGGTTTTATGGTATTAAGACGATTTAATCTTTGGTTTGGATTGGTTTAGTTTTATGGCATTAAGTCGATTTAATCTTTGGTTTGGGTTGGTTTAGTTAAATGGCATTAAGACAATTTAATCTTTGGTTTTGATTGGTTCAGTTTTATGGCATTAAGACGATTTAATCTTTGGTTTGGGTTGGTTTGGTTTGGTTTTATGGTATTAAGACGATTTAATCTTTGGTTTGGGTTGGTTTGGTTTGGTTTTTTGGCATTAAGACGATTTAATCTTTGGTTTGGGTTGGTTTGGTTTGGTTTTATGGTATTAAGACGATTTAATCTTTGGTTTGGGTTGGTTTGGTTTTATGGCATTTAGACGATTTAATCTTTGGTTTGGGTTGGTTTGGTTTGGTGCAATGGCATTTAGACGATTTAATCTTTGGTTTGGATTGGTTTGGTTTGGTTTTATGACATTTAGATGATGTAATCTTTGGTTTGGTTTGGGTTGGTTTGGTTTTATGGCATTTAGACGATTTAATCTTTAGTTTGGTTTAGTTTTGTTTAATGGCATTTAGATGATTTAATCTTTGGTTTGGTTTAGTCTAGTTTAATGGCATTTGGACGATTTAATCTTTGGTTTGGGTTGGTTTGGTTTGGTGCAATGGCATTTAGACGATTTAATCCTTGGTTTGGATTGGTTTGGTTTGGTTTCATAACATTTTGATGATTTAATCTTTGGTTTGGTTTGGGTTGGTTTGGTTTTATGGCATTTAGACGATTTAATCTTTAGTTTGGTTTAGTTTTGTTTAATGGCATTTTGATGATTTAATCTTTGGTTTAGTTTAGTCTAGTTTAATGGCATTTGGACGATTTAATCTTTGGTTTCGGTTTGTTTGGTTTTATGGCAAAAAGTGAAAAGGCGATTGATGGACAGATGAAGTTAGATGTTACTTCGATTGAAATAAATGATGACAAACTTAGCATTTTGAGGTTTAGCAGTTTACTTTCTGGAATACTGCAAAACAGAAGAGTTTTTTTTCCAGTGGGGGGGGCGTCTTAACTTTTTAGGGACCCTTTTTTTACGGATTTCGATTGAGACCTTTAGGAGATACAAATATTTTCTTCCTGTCTATGAGGGACGTTTGGAGACGACCGGCCTGAATCATTAAAACATTTGTGAACTTAGGTATCAAACTGTACGTGCGGGTTTGTCCATTTCTTTTATCACCTGGGATCAAGTGACAACTTTTCGCGTCTATCCGTGATGTTACACATTCTACAACAAACATGATTCCTGTTATCATGACAACGGAATGTCTTATTTATCTGTAGTGAGACCAAATTTTTTGTAAATCTGTTGTAAGACCAGGTTGTTAGTGCATTGCAAAAAGCTTTGTTTTTAGCTTCAAAATTAACAAAATTTGAACCAAAGATCAATATTAATAAATCAAATTTCTAAAACTCAAATAATATTAATAGTGATAATGAAATCAATATTTTTTATTATTTCTTGCATTATTCCATTGCTTGCGAGTTTTTAACGCAAGCTGGTGATTTTCATTGGAGCCTAAGGGACAGCAACTCTTCTAGTGGACATTAACAGTACAGTGGCCAGTATGATCTCGATTTTTCCTCTTATTTCCAATTCTGCCAATCTCCTTTGCAAGCCTTTGAGGATCGTTCCAAGTGTGCCAACTACAACTGGTATCACAGTCACCTTCATGTTCCAGGGTTTTTTCCGATTCTTGCCAAGTATTTATCTATTTCTATTATCTATCAATACTAGGCCTGGTCTTCTGGCCGGGATTAACACTAGGTTTGGTTTTCTGGCTGGGATTAACATTAGGTCAGCTCTTCTGGCCCAAAATGACACTAGGGCTGGCCTTCTGACCCGGGATTAATACTAGGGGTGGTCTTCTGGCTGGGATTAACAATAGGTCTGGTTTTTAACACTAGGGCTGGTCTGCAGGCCAGGATAAATACTAGGGCTGTTCTTCTGACCAGGATTAACACTAGGTTTGTTTTTCTGGCCGGAAATAATACTAGGTCTGGTCTTCTGACCGGGATTAACACTAGGTCTGGTCTTCTGACTGGGATTAACACTAGGTCGGGTCTTCTGACCGGGATTAACACTAGGTCTGGTCTTCTGACCGGGATTAGCACTAGGTCTAGTCTTCTGACCGGGATTAACACTAGGTCGGGTCTTCTGACTAGGATTAACACTAGGTTTGGTTTTCTGGCCGGGATTAACACTAGGTTTGATTTTCTAGCCGGGATTGACACCATGTCTTCTCTTCTGCCCAGGATTAACACTAGATCAAGTCTTCTGACCGGGATTAACACTAAATCAAGTCTTCTGGCTGGGATTAACACTAGGTCTGGTCTTCTGGTCGGGATTAATTCTAGGTCTGGTCTTCTAACCAGGGTTAACACTAGGTCTGGTCTTCTGGCTGGGATTAACAATTGGTCTGGTGTTCTGGCTGGAATTAACAATAGGCCTGGTCTTCTGGCAAGGATTAACACTTGGTTTGGTTTTCTGGCCAGGATTAACGCTAGGTTAAGTCTTCTGACCGGGATTAATACTTGGGCTGATCTTCTGACCGGGATTAACACTATCCTCTGGCCGGGATAGGGCGCCCCGTTTAAATATTCCGAGAATCTTATGCGTTTCATTTTCTTGGAGAGATTCTGGCTTGTGTATATACTATATGTTATTACAGTCTAATTTTAATATCTTGCAAAATTCCCAGTGGGTTCCCTTTCCCACCCAATCATATCTTGTCTTGTACTTCTTTTTGCCAGTTTGCTGCATTTACTTATCATGTGATTAACCATTTCATCTCTGTTGTCACATAACCTACATTTACAGTTGCTTATTATCGTTTTTCAATTTGATATTATTAATCTATATAGCATTTTTTGTGCTACTATCAAAAGAGATTTAGTTTCTCTCTTGAGGTTTCCTCTAATTAAATATGTTCAGGTCATTTCGTATGCAATTTCCCCTGTTTGGTCCATTATTCCGAGTTCCTCCCTTGTCTATTTTAAGAATGATCAAGAGTATCTTACAAGGAAGATGAATCTGGGGTTTATTCCTTTAATGAGAATTCAGCAGCAGAGTTTGGATTATTATTATTATTATTATTATTATTATTATTATTATTATTATTATTTAATTTTCATTTTTACTTTCAGTTTATTACAATCTTCACTTAAAGTCTTTACCCAAGACCTATCCTGAGGGAAGGTAGTGATCATTTGTGTTCTAAGTATTCATATTTTGCCGTCTCTTTTAGGTGATATTTTTTAGTTACATTGATAGTACTCTCCTAAGGAAATGAACAATTCCGTAAAGTGCTTTTTTTATTTCATATTGGCTGGGACTGTTAAGTATCTTGTTAATGTATGTATTTGCCACTTTCTTGACCATAATCAATACTACTACTACAACTGCTGCTGCTGCTGTTGCTACTACTACTACTACTAATAATAATAATAATTATAATAATAATGCTTGCGTTTTAACAGGTGATTTTCCCAAGAGTCTGAGTGACAAAAAGTCTCCTCAGATAACCTGGATTCTTCTAATTATTCTGGCCAATTTCAGCAGAATTATCGCCTGTATAATCTTAATTCTTCTTTGGAATTTCTGAACTCCAACTTTCCTTTCTTAGTTCTTTAAGAACTTTCCAAAGAATCCAACTAATTATTCTGCTCCTTACGAGTTTTTCCCATCACTTCTGATTGATGATCTTTCTCAAGAGTCTGAGTGACAGTAAGTCTCTCCAGCTTTCCAGGAATCTTAAATGCCCAAGACAATTTTAGTAATGCTGTAACCCTTAAATTTCTAGTTCATCGAGTTTTTTTTTCCAGTTTTTTTTTTTGTGGGTGGGGGTGCACTGTTCCAAGGGCCCCAACTACGATTGATATCACTATTAAATTCATGTGATTATTATTATTATCATTGTTATTTTATTCCTTTGGGAGTTTTTCACACCAGCGTGAGCTGATAATTTCTCACTTGAGTTTGTGTGACAGCAAGTCTCCCTAAGTCTGCTGGATTCTTCTCACTATTATTATTATTATTATTATTATTATTATTTGGTCCAAATTTTGTTTGAAGTTTTACAAGTATAATAAAGTAAGTATAATTTAAAATCATTATTTTCCAAACAAAAAAAAGGAAGGTATTTATTTATTCTAAATTTTATTGTTTCATAATTTTATCACAACAAGTTTATATACGTTATGGGGTGGAGACACTATTCTCATGTTCTATCTCGAAAGCCGAGCAGTGACATAAAGTGACCAAAGTTACAAAGATTCATTTTTTTAATTATGAATAAAACATTTAACATAAAAAATCAGAGTTATTCATTTCTTGTGATAAAACCATATAATGACGACTAAATCTTAGTCTTACCGCTGGTTCTGTAAAAATATGTACAAACGATGATAACAGCCGTAATACAAGAGACCAACATGAAGAGACAAAACACCGTGCAGGCCATCTTGAAATAGTACTTATTTTTTTCATGGTGGTTTGTGTGACCATGAAAAGTGTAGGAATTTCGACCGACTGCACCTCGTGTAAGAGCCGGTTGGATGGTCTCTCCCCAGCGCCACATATCATAAGGAGACGTGCGACTAGCTTGCCAATCTAAAATAGTCAAACTGTGGATTGACGGCGAATAGAAGCCGGGGTTCCCGATGCCGACATATTGTTTGGCCTTGTCAAATGGCGACAGCGCTAGTTGCCACTGAAAGAGAAAGTAAAAGTACAAATTAAGGAAAGAAATTAACACGAAAACATTGATAATAAATTAGTCGTATAATAAAAAAAAGTTTAACTGAAATAAACTCTGCATTACTTCTAAGAATAGAACTGAAATTACGCACATCCAAGCACCTAATTTTGGAGGAAAATCAAAACCACACGAATGGAGTTGTAAACAAACTCTTACAGACGTAGCTGTAAACAGACCATGTGATTTTAAAAACAACATGTTTCGACCAATAGCAATAAATGAACAAAAGGCTGGTTTAATGTGAAAGCAGCAAACGAAACCTTTCACCACAGATCACGGCAGATCAAAAGCACAACAGATCATATTAGACAATGGAAGCTAACAGGGGAAAATCAGACTGACGACACGTATTATCGGAAATCTACTAACGTACCAATGTAGTTTTGCTGTTTGCTGTCATACACATTAGAATACCGACAGAGACACTCGTGGACAGGCAGCACAACAGAACGAAGAAAGCAAGATTCTCGCTGAGTAAATAACTTCAGTATTATCGCCCATAAAACACACTACGCCCTTACATTCAATATTTTTCTTCTAGAAAGGTTTTTTTTCTGTTGCAAGGACATTCACGCTAATATACCCTTGCACTCAGGTAACTTTTTACGGCATTTTATCCATTTCCTCTCGGATAATGAATTTCCATTTTGTTATTCTTCCATTTGTTTTTTTCCCGGAAACTGGCAGAAACTAGGTTAGTTGTAACTTAGGGAAAGGCGTTGCCTGCAACGGAGAACATTGATCGGTCTTTTGGGGGAAAGTATATCGCTATCTCAGTCATTTTGACGTCTTTTAAAATGTTTTCTAATGTCCCAGCTATGCTGTCAAAGACCTGTTTTCTTTTATAGGATTTCTGGTTAAAATCAATAAAAAAACGAAAGAAAAACTGGTTTCATTTCTAAAGACAGAAGTTTTTTTTTTGTTTTAATTTAGAAAAAGAAAATAACTTGTCAAAAAAAAGAAAAAAAAGAAAAAAAAGTGAATTTAAATTGATTTTTATGTGTTACAAACAGCAGCCTTCTGATTGAACACAAGATCATCTAACAAAATATTTGTGTTGTGTTTAATATGTTCTCAGGTTTTTGATTCAACAATCCGGCTTTTCATTGTTGGAACAAACTTTCGAGAAAATCGATGTAGCTGAACATCTATTTTTATTTTCTCTCTATTTCACACTCTTCCTTTTATCATCTCTCTCTTTCACACACACACACACACACACACACGCACAAAAAAAACAAAAAAAAAAAACAATGAGAATGTAATAATGGTTGTCTCTTTATTCGTAGATGTATTTAAAATAAGATGGTCCACGGAGAGATTTGTATTTTTTGAATTTATTTATTTTGTTCTTACATACGTGTTATATATATATATATGTTTCCTGCTTGTTGCTTTAGTCAGAGAACATGTGTGGCACAAGGCCTTTTAAATGGGGTACTCAATGAGACTTGAACTTACTCCTGTTTCCAGTATAAATGATTCTGGTCTGGTCGAATTTGTTTTTATAAGGGTTTTTGTTCCCCCTTCTTGGAGTATGTTTACTTTGGTCTTCTTTACCCTTCTTTGATATTTGATATGTTTGTAGTTATGTGTGTGTGTGTGTGTGTGTGTGTGTGTGTGTGTGTCTTCGTAGATGTATTAGTTACGGGTTGGGTGTGAACAAATTTTACATTTTACTTTTTCTGCCCTGTGCTTGATGCCAATTGACTGTATCTCGTACAGAGGAGCAAGTCCTTCCCTCTAAAAAGGGTCTCCTTGATATAAAACTAAACTGCACCTAATAGTGAGGCTCCAGTTCTGGAGATCTGAGGAGTGTTGAGTACTCATTCATTGACCTGGGTTGATTGTACCTGTTAGACTGTCATCGATGAATCAAATATATTTATAGTAGAATTATTTGTATTTGATATTATTTGTATTCCACATTATTTGAATTCGATAGGACTGTGTTAAGAAAACATTTAACAAACAACCCCACAAAAAAAGTTAAATATCAGCATACAATTAACGCGATTTATTAACATCTTGACATAAAATAGCCCTCATCAACCTTTTCACCAATATCTGGCCAGATAGAATCAAGAACTATCGAAAAAAACAAAAAACTCATGCCCAAAAACCCGTGTAGAAGACAAAACCAACATAACCTTTCTTGACATTAAATGACTCACAGAGGTTGATATGCCATTAAACAAAACTCAAACTCAAACTCAAAATAGGCCTCGATGGATTGACAAGCTGTTAAAAAACAATCAGACAATCATTTTGTTAGGCATATTATAAAAAGGTCTTAGATCATCTTCGACTTTGGTGATTGTTTATTCATAAAAAATACATTTATCATTAATGAATCCACTTAAGTACAGAATGTTTGTCACTCTACAGGTTTAAGTCTTAACAGGGTGAACTATACGAAGAAATTTACTTTGAAGTATTACATCGTACGTAAAACAGTGGGTACAATCCGAAGAAAACCACTTTATATTGCACGTAGAACAGTGTGAACTATCCGAAGAAAACTACTTTGAAGTATTACATTGCATGTCGGACAATGAGAACTATCCGAAGAAAACCACTTTATATTGCACGTAGAACGGTGTGAACTATTCGAAGAAAACTACTTTGAAGTATTACATTGCATGTCGGACAATGAGAACTATCCGAAGAAAACCACTTTATATTGCACGTAGAACGGTGTGAACTATTCGAAGAAAACTACTTTGAAGTATTACATTGCATGTCGGACAATGAGAACTATCCGAAGAAAACCACTTTATATTGCACGTAGAACGGTGTGAACTATCCGAAGAAAACTACTTTGAAGTATTACATTGCATGTCGGACAATGAGAACTATCCGAAGAAAACCACTTTATATTGCACGTAGAACGGTGTGAACTATCCGAAGAAAACTACTTTGAAGTATTACATTGCATGTCGGACAATGAGAACTATCCGAAGAAAACCACTTTATATTGCACGTTGAACGGTGTGAACTATTCGAAGAAAACTACTTTGAAGTATTACATCGTATGTAGATCAGTGGGAACTCTCCGAAGAAAACTATTTTGAAGTTATTTGTTTTGTTTTTTTTACCAGTATTTCTTCCATATTAATTTCGGTTACGTTTCATTACAACTACTCAGACGGTTACTTCTGTGATTGTTGATAAAGAACAGATTAAAAATGACGAATAGCTCTCCTCTTGACTCGAACCCAAATATTTTCTTCTTTTTTTTTTTCCTCGAGCAGCTTGTCTTACCATGATAGCTACTCTACTTATTGAACGAGAAAATCCAACATTCGCATCAAGTCAAATAGTTATCTATAACCATATAACATTATTTTTTACTATCTTCTCTATGGTCAATCCTGGAAAAGCTTGGCACAAGTAAATGAAGCAGTCACTATCCTTGTCCAGAGCTTTGGTGGACTGCTTTATTAAGCCGAGCTTGATGTGCAGCGGTGGGAAGAGTATTCTGTCTCTGTCCACTAAATGGTCGTTGATGACGTCCCTTTCTTTGCAAGGCACCAATTCCTCCCGCAAAGGCCAGTCCTTCTTCGTGTAATGCTGAGCACGGTCCCTACTATCCCACATGCTCAGAAAACATGGTTTTATGACTTCAAACTGGTCCCTTTTCGACACAATCACCCAGAACTATCGGACCTGAATACTTCTTGTCATTAAAATAATCATTTCCAATCAAAACAATTATTCGATATGGCATTTTACCCCCACCAACTTTATCTAAAAGGCTCCACACAGGTGTACATGTGAACAAAAACGTAAAAAATGACATGTGGCCATAGCTCAAAAACTTGACCTGATTAAGCAAAACCAATGTGATTTTTGGATTCAGCACATCAGATTCGTCCTTAATCAGCTAAAGAAACGCAGACAACAAATTTGTTGTGGACCAATGTTTTCATTCATTTTTTTTTTTATTTATATTCTTTTCTATCTTAATTTAGATTTCTTTCATCGCAATTTAATCAGGTGGATCAGTTGTAACATTAAAATTGACTTCCGGTTATAAAGAGGGATGCAAGTTTGAGTTTTGCAAAAAACTGTTTATTTCTTTCCAATCGACACTGTTTATTGACATTAACAACAGCAAAATGATTGTCTTTGAAGCGGCGATAAAAAGCAATTACAATTTAAAGAAAGTAATATTAGTTAAAAATTAATGATAATTTATCGTGTGCTTAATTTGATAATAAAGTTTTAGATTAAACGTTTTTAAGTTTATCTTCATGTATGTCAAGCTAAGTTTCTTTCAAAAGTTCTCAAACCCTTCTTTTTACGTGGACTGTTTCATATTCCTATTTTGATGCAAGGGATGCTGCTTCGATGATATTTTACGTTCCCTCTTTATTGTCAAGATTTTGTTGGCTTCTTTTTTTTAATTATCTAAATACATTTTCTCTGGATAAGTGGTGTGTTTTTAACTTTGTCATTCTGAAAAGAAAGTTGTTTTTCGACTAGATTCCTTTCCAGAAGAAATGACGTGAATAATAATAAACATTCATGACGCTATTAGTGTAATTGGTGCTAGAGAAGATATTTTGCAGCAAGTTAGGCCCAATATTAGCTTTAGAATATGCAATGATATAGTGTCTTAGTGTATGACACTAAACTGTAGCTGATGGTCAGGCTCCGGTCCTAAGGTTTAGAGAATGTGGAGTATCCCTTTAGGTTAATCTGACCTGGAGTGATAGTACCTGTTAGGACCCCATCAATCATTTACTAAGGATTTTTATTATCATTATTATTATTATCATCATTATTATTAGTTATTTATAGCCATACCACTGTGTGTAAATTGTTTGTATTAGATAGGAATACTTGATAAATAGAATTAATAATATCAGATGGCAACACTTAAAAGTATTTTTAGTGTGAGCAAACAAATGAGCTCTAAATACTTGTTCGAAAATAAAGTTACCAACAAACTATTCGCTTACAAATCCCCCCATATATATATATATATATATATATATATATATATATATATATATATATATATATATATATAACACCGGATTGGTTACGCGATAAAATCTAGATTATAATCTATTGAGTCAATATTTTATGTATAGTATATATATATATATATATATATATATATATATATATATATATATATATATTAGGAATATTTATGTATTATTCCTTAAATGTCTAAATTAAGATGAAATGCATTCCCCCAAATAACGGTAACAGCTCCACTAAATGTTGTTCGCTATCTGTGGATACAGTCAGTGAAAACAGATTGTTGAAATAAATTCATAATGGATTACATCTGTTGAGTTTTACTTGATATATACATATATATATATATATATATGTGTGTGTGTGTGTGTGTGTGTGTGTGTGTGTGTGTGTGTGTGTGTGTGTGTGTGTGTGTGTGTGTATCAGCATGATTTAGCATTAAATAATCCACAAGGGTTAATATGCCATAAAACGTCAACCAAAACAACCAATCAGTTCAAGGATGCACTAACACTGAATAAACGGAAGGAACGACAAAATACGCTCATTTACACATATAGGAAGATTTAATACATATTTAATATACGTACCAGAAGTAATGAGAAAAATAGACAAACATGTGCCAACAGATAAAATTAGCACATATTGTTCTATGGACAAGCAGTTTATGAAAGAAGTACAAAAACGGTAAAAAGTCTTACTTGACTATTTGTCGGTCATAGCTAAGTGGCCTTTACATTTTGATGATGATGCGAGAGACAACACACATCGCCGGGAGAAGAGACAAAGTCTCTATTGTTTTAAGATATAAAAAAGTACGTTTTACCGTTCAAAGAACAAAGAAAAAAGAGACCAAGATGGTTTATGGGATTGACATGTAACCATGAAGTCACCTCGTGGAAACGCCACATTTATCCTAGGAAAACAGTTATTCATTGTCTCCCCGAAGTCCCTTCAATTTTGAAAATATCCATCCAAACAGTCTAAAATGTAACCCCACACAACAACATCTCCATTATGCTAAAAATGTGAGGGTTGTACATCAATTTTTTTATATCGTATCGACCCAAAAATTTCAAACTTTACTCCAAACAGCCTGTAATTTTTGTCAGCGTTTGCATATTTTAGCTTCTTCCGCCTGGGAAATGGTTTCTTCCATGACGGCTTTCGTCAATTCTACTTATGTCAAGTTGAATTTGAAATAAATTTTCAGTCTTTGTTAGATTTTAGCATGTCAAGTTATTTCGACTGTTTCTCAAATACCGATGACTTTTGAAGCATTCCATTCGAAATATTTGAGATGAAAGAAAAAATTGTGAAACAAAGGAAGAAGTGAAGGAAAGAAATTCCAGTTAAAAAGAAATGAGTATATATATATATATATATATAAACCCAAAAGAAGAGAGAAAACGCAAAGAAAGAAAGAAAGAAAGAAAGAAAGAAAGAAAGAAACTAAAAATTATTGACAGAAAAAAAAGAAAAAAGAAAAAACGAATCAAGAAAGTAATCTCAACCACGTTTGTCTCAGGGTGGTTAAGGTGGATTTACATGAAGTAATCTAATTTCCATCATCCAATTTCAGTGTGTGTGTGTGTGTGTGTGTGTGTGTGTGTGTTTAGTTTAGTTTAATTTTGTGTTTTTGTTCATTTCCGGTAGACGCAGACGCACAAAAAAGTGGGAAAAGAAAAAGCTAAAATTATGTAATTAGTGAATAGTTGCTTCTTTAAACAATAACTGGCAACCACTTAAAATTTGGATGTTATTTTTGTATGTAGACATGACGTTGTCAGATTCAGACAACAGATTGACTACAATTTTTCCTTTTCTTTTTTATTGGTCTTCTTTCCTTTTCGGCAGTTTACATTGAACTTGAAGAAAAAATAAAGAAAAAGTTTATTAGTTCGTAGATCAAAGAATTCCAGGAGAATATTTGATTCAGTAAATATATGGCGTATATGTTTCCTTGCTGATGACTTTGATCGTCACTATACTGCAAAGAAGAAAACAACATTTCGCAAGATATTGGATATCTTAAACTTGAATATCAAATTATTCTAAAAGGAATGAGAGAATATTGCCTTAAATAAATTAAATATCACATCTATAGCTATCAAAGTTATCGATTTTATAATGATCTAATTTTCGTAGGTATGTGTTTATCCTATTCCTCCGCGACAGGCAGGATGTGATATAAGGGGGTTTGAATTCAAAGTTTTCCTAATCCTGTATCAAGGTTACAGAAATCAGTCTGCCCTACTATTTACACATAGCCGAGAGGAGAAAAGAAGGATCAGTACCATTAACGAAAAGTGAAACGCAAATAGTTTCGCTCAGAATTTGAACTCAAGTCGTCTTGTCCATTTTCGAGGATTACCGTTACGTCACCAGCCTCCGGACTTTTTGTATTTTTTCTCTTTGGACATATAAAAATTGCATATCATAAATAGATTTTTAAGCACCATATCGTAAGAATACTCAAACATGGAAAATTTGAATAAAGCAATTTCCAATTCAATTTGCAACTTACATCATAAAAAATTGAATTCACCTCCATCGATCTATAGCCCAGTCTGCTGGGGTTGTAGAATACACCAATTGTATCTCAGCAGAGGGGTAAGACCCCACTCCAAACGAGTGCCCTAGATATAACACTAGACAATCTGATGGTGAGGCTCCAGTAATGCTGGAGTTTTGGGGAATGCGGAGTACCCATTCATTGCCATCGCTCCCAGGTCCACTTTGGCCCGGAGTGGTTGCACTTGATATGGTCATATCTATGGATCATATAGAGCTGTTTGACATTGAAACTGTGTGCACACAAATGATTTATGCCAAATTAAATAGTTAGAAATAGAACTGTTTGATCATTTAACTGTGTATAAACAAATGACTGATGTTTAATTGAGTTGTTACTTCTAGAAAGCAATACTTGGAACATTTGATTCTGTTGACTCGTGTTAAATTGAATTGTTAGAAATAGAACTGTTGGATCCATTAACTGTGTGTATCTACGAAATGCGTTTACAATTCATATATTTAATATATATGTAAAAACAGGATTTGGTATTAAATAACCAACAATGATTGATATGCCATAAAGACAAAACAAACCAAACCATTTATCGGTCGCAAATTTTATCATATAATTCATATATTACATTATATATTAATTACACACACACACACACACACACACACACACACACACACACATATATATATATATATATATATATATATATATATATACGTGGTGCATTCAATAGGTTTCCAGACTTTTTTTGTAGAGGCATTTGAAATTGTCATAGATTCTTGAAAATTCAGTATGTTATTACTATACATCTTATGAGATGACTGACCAACTTTTATGATGTCAGGTTCAAATGAACAGCTACATCAGGAATTGGAATACACCCTACTAAATCCTGATTATCACAGCTGGTGAATTTCAAAAATGCAATGAGGACACTAAGAAGAACGATATGCAATAAAATTGTATTTTAAACTTGGAAAAAATGCCACAGAAACGACTGCTTTTCGACCATCTTGCATGAATCGAGCATCAGTTTTTGAGTGGCATAAGAGATTCAAGGAACGTAGGGAGTCTGTGAGGGATGATGAGAGGTGTGGGAGGAGTAAGGAAGTCAATACACCAGAGTTGATTGGCCAAAGGGTAAGGGTTAGGGTTACTATGTTGAGGTTTTAAGGGAGTTTAGGAAGAGATTCCGTCGGAAGAGGCCAGCACTCTTCAAATCGGGTCAGTGGCATTTCTACCAGGACAATGCACCAGTCCACAACTCCATCCTTGTCACAGACTATTTGACCAAGATGGGCATCAAGACAGTTCCTCACCCTCCCTATAGTCCAGACCTTGCTCCATGTGAATTTTGGTTATTCCCTAAGCTCAGAGGCTGTCGTTATGAGAGAATTGAGGAGATGAAAGATGCTGTGACGAAAGTCATTGACACGCTCACACAAGAGGACTTCCATGGGGTCTTCCAGAAGTTGTTGGAACGGTACAACCAATGCATTGCAGCCGGAGGGAACTAGAGTTTCATGTGTGTACTATCAATAAAAGTGCCCATACGAAAAAAGTCTGGAAACCTATATAATGATCCTCGTATATATGTATATATACATTATATATTACATACACATGATGCTGCAAATCAAACAACAGCTGAGCACACAACAAACCTTCATCAGATGCTTGCTCTAGGGACAGGCTTTGTTTCCGGAATATGAAATCTGCTCTAAGAAATTTGATATAAATATGTCTGCTTTTTATAGAATAAAAACAGATAACGCAATTATTAGTTATTCGAATACTACTGTCGTATTTTAGCGAGAATTCGTATGCTAAGGATTAATATTCCAATTAGGTTCTTCTGCTGAACCGTGTAATCAAAGTATTCGTGATTATGAGTTTCGCAGGTTAGGATGTACGAAGCTTAGTCTTTCTATTCCTTACCTTTTCTTGTCATGACGTACATCAAGTCGCCAGGATGGAAATGAGAAATGAGTTGATAGTTACAATTATATTAATTCTCTGTGTGTCTGTGTGTAACGTCTGCAAACACTGATCCCAAATGGATTTAACATCAAACTGAATGGTGTTGCTTTTAAATAAGATGGACAAAGTTGGGTCGCCACATAAAACACCTAAATAAACAAACCAAGCAGTTATGGTTAATTTGAAATACAAATTACAAGTCTGTAATCTTTAGTTTGGTGGTCTACCCCGAGCAGCCGAGGCGGAGAAGGCAAAATTGTAGACAATCAGGAAAAGTAGTCGCTGTGATTCGTAGGTTTTCTTTTTTGGCTGTAGTTGACAGGCACAGAAGACGATATCAGTTATGGCACATATTAGAGCTGAAGTCACCCTAGGATTCAGACAATATTTTCTCCGCAACTACTTATAAGAAAATCTTTCTATAGTTTTTTCAAAACTGCTGTCACTCTTCTTCAAACAATATTTGCATCTTTCCAGTCAAGTTGTCTCCTAGATCTAAAAAAAATGAGAGTCATAAGCCATGATTGAACGTGGAACCTTCAGTATTTCAGGAGTTCCATTAGAATGATTTAAGGGCCAGGGTTTTACCCCTAAGGGCATCTGTGGCGGTTGTAGTTGTGAAGAGTTAAAAAGTGCTCTTTCTACCTCATTGGATCAGTAAAAATATATCTATTTTCATTGTTCTAACAGAGTCTCCTTGCTAACCGACCAGCCGTATAGCCGTCTCAGAAGAGCATGGAAGCTTCGAAAGTCATGAGTATCGAAAAAGGTTTTGATTTTCAAAGCCTTATCCCGTCACCGCTTTTCTTTTATGTCTCGAAGCCAAGATTGACGAGTTGCTTTGATTTCGTGGTATTTTATTCTCTTTAGAACTGTGTTTGATTGTGTTTTCCTGTCAAATTTTGCTTGTCTTTTGACTGCAGTGAGTTTTAAAATTTCTGTGTCATTTTTATCAAACTAGTCCCTATAATTTCTGAATTTATATTCTAATGTTCCATTAGTGACAGCGGTGATAATCTTGCGGAAGTTGTGCCCCCTAGTATCGATAGCTGCGGTTAAAGGAATCTCAATGAATTATATATATAGTAAAAAATGCTTTAACGATCATCAGGCAATGAAAGACGTTCACTACTCACAAATATATATATATATATTCTCAAGTTTCAATTGTAGACACAAAACATACTCTTGGAAAGAAGAGAGGAGAAAAGAAGAGAAAAAGAGAGCCAACCCCTACAAGGAGTCTATCACAGAATTAAAAGAAACAACCACCCCATCAAAACCGTGACCACTATATAAACCAAACACCACACCGGAAAAATCATAAAAAATTATCTGAAGAAAGCATGAGCTGGAAACACGTATAAGAACTAAATGAACATTTTTTAAAAGAATATAATTCTCTTTGTGGACCTATTCATTTTAAAATATTTACTTTTTTCTCTCTTTGCACCCACAAAAAAGAAAAAAGTTTTTACACACACACACACACACACACACACACACACACACATATATATATATATATATCGTTTTAACCGACTACTTATCTCTGTTCTGACGATGTAAGAAATAGAAAGACTAAACTAAATGAAACCTACCCTGCCCCTAAATACATATCTCTTATTAGCTATGTATATTGAACATGGTCTATCGATTATAAATACTATCTTCAGC